>LJJI01000021.1:0-97078 GCA_001553865.1 Cladosporium sp. BSL10
GGGGGGGGCGGGTATTTGGTCTTTAGAAGCATGGTTGTCGATGTCGAATTGCGCTTGCGTTTCATGCCGCTGAGGTTTTAACAGGAGTACTTCAGAGCTGTTGAGATCTTTGGCTGACCGTTCAAGAGCTATCTGGAATTGAGAAGCGACAGGAGCCTGGAAATTTGTATTCGTAGCGCTTGCAAGTGGCCTTATGACGCGATTATTAGAGGTCGCATGTGTATGCGTCTGGGCACACACTAATTCAGCCAGTTGACTACTAAGTTCGGATGCACCCAAAAAGTACTCCGGAGTCCGGACTGTTTCATGGATGAACTGGACTCTGCGAACATTGCGGACAAACTGAGGTCCTTCCCAAGAATGACTTAAGATCAAAGGAGGCTCTTCGTAGCCTATCTTGATAAGGCCTTTTGAGCTCGATAGTATGAAATCATCAACCATTTCAACATTGATAGTCTGCCAAATCCAGGATAACTTCTCAGGAGTCAGCTCGCCTACGCTGGTCAGAATTGCGATGTACAACTCTTCAGGCTTTAGCGGCCTTATTGCGAGCAGGAGAGGACCGTTTGTCAGACGGGTTTCTGTTACGCAAGTCTTTAAAGAGGCGCAGAAAGTCGTCTGGAGTGTCTTGAAGCCGTACCAGCAGGAGGTGCTGATTCCCATAGTCGCCCTCCTTGTTCAGAATCACGACGACGAGCACGACTCAGAGAAATACGCCACGCGACCTGCGATTAATCTCAGAAGCCAGTTGCTGTTTGAGAGGTCGACTCGCAAGTCTTAACTTGTCGTGCACATAGTGCGAGATACCAGCAGCATGGCCCTCATGATCTTCGAGACGAAGCTCCTCCAAATGGCTCACCGGAATTTTTGGATAGTACCGGCTTGCCAGACATACGTAGAAGTGCAACCTATCTGAGACAGCTCGCTCGGCCAAACCATAGAAAAACTCAACCATTCCACGTACTTGATCTTCGTTCTCCCCCTCGTCGAGCGCGTCAATATAACAGTTCAAGCTGGTGCTTCGACAAATATGGAAGACAGCCTGACGGAAGAGGTATTGGAACAACGCAAAGGGCCAGCCCTCGGAGCGATATACGGGTCGATCCACAACGGCGACTTCGCTCGAGACATGAGGTATTTGGCTAACCATCTGATGCAGAAGACAGCGATACATCCCTCCAACTGACTTCCCCAGCACTGTGCCTCTGGCGTTGAAGAAGAAAGGAACAGTCTTCTCGTGTCCATATACGAGTCTCGAGTGCTCGCATGCGTTCTTCATCAACGTCGATTTGCCGGCACCGGGCTTACCCTTGATCCACAGGAAGCCATTATGCTCCGATGCCAGATTTCGATCGCGCCATCTCTTGTATGGCGAAGCGTTGAACAGCCAGTCGCAGGTTTTGGCATGTGCCGGTTCAATGGTCGCAGAGCGGAAGTCCATTTGCGCATAAGCTAGGGCTTCCAGCAAGCTCATTTCCTTTGTGTCCAGTTGCGAATGCGGCACTCCGTAGTAATGATAATGGTGCTGCCCTCCGTGCACATCGCCCATGTATACCCGGGCGTCATCGTGCGGGGCGACGGCCTCGTACATATGCCCTCTGGTATCGTGGCTGTTGGCTTGATTTATCCCAGGCAGAATGCGCACATCGACGATCGGGCCATCCTTGGAGAATTCGCGCCCATGCAGAGTTCTGTCTTGCGGTTGCGTTAACTCATGGCGCGTGCATCTTTCATTTTGCTACCATTCCGTCGAAGAGGCATGAGCCAGCTTGCCCGTCGTGACCAGGCTGATGTATGTGCCGCCTGACGCAAGTGTCGTTCTAAATTTGTTTGCATGCATAGCGCCATTCCCGGTTGGGTAGGTGTTGACATGGCAATCGTCTTGATTTGTATCTCGCTGCTTCGGATGAGAATATGATGAGAATTCTTATAAGACATCGTTGGCTGTACACACTGCTCTGGGTTTGCTCGTGAAGGACTTTGCGTCGCTTGAGTCCTTTCAATTGTGGACTTCGGAACAGCGTAGAAATGGCGTCAGCGTAAGCGGAACGGACGTAGATGGATGGATGGATGGATGGATGGATGGATGGATGGATGGATGGATAGATGGACTGGCCAAATGTTGCAGCATGCTGGAAACTGTATACGATAGTCGTTTGGAATCTGTGCGCTGCATGTAGTACTTACAAACGTGCGCATCGAAAGTGAGAGCCGCCGGAACGTGTGAGGATAATGCAGTACTGATAAGTACAATTTTAATAGATTAAGAAACTTTCATGTGGTATCACTGCCATGCTATGCGACTTTCTCGCTAAGCTCACTCGTTCTCATCATCATCCAAACCCAAACATCCATAACCTAGTCTCCCAACCATATGCCGCAGAACAATGAGCAAAGAGACGAACCCAAAACGAAATCCAGGCCAGGGTTAGGAGTGTGAACTCACTAATCCGCCGACCTGACTGACCTATTGGTCAGGTCACCTAGTGGACCATGACGTCCGCCTGGTGAGGCTGTTGTGCGGGTGCCTCCTTCGAAGCCTGCTCGGTGCTACCGTTGGTAGGCTCGGCACCATCGTCCATCTCGACATCCTCACCCTCAACTTCCTCCTCACCTTCCTCGTCCTCGAGGTCCTCTTCCTCGTCATCCTCGCTCTCCGCCTCGAGGTCCTCAGAGCCGGCGTTGCTCTCCTCGTCATCGTCCTTGCCGTTGGTGTCAGCGCCCTCCATGTCGTGATCATCACCAGGGACCTTGGGAGCGACGACGGAAGCACCGAGAGCAGCGGCCTCGCCACCCTCAGGGAAGCCTTCCTCCTCTTCGCCCTCAAGCTCCTCCTCTTCAGCACCGTATGTCGCGCTGTCGTCCTCAGCAGCATCGACGTCGGGCTGCTCAGGCGGGTACTCAGCAGGAGCGCTCTCGTCGCTGTCCCACTTGATGGCGAAGCGAGTCACACGCGGCTTCTCGGCCAAGATGTTGCGGCGGACCTTCTCGACGATGGGCTTCGCGGGCGGCTCGTTGATGAGAGCCTCGTCTGTGTACTCATTGTTGACGTAGTATCCGACACGCACGAACTCGCGGCCGTCGTACGAGCAGGTAAGCAGGATGACGGTCACGCCGAGGATTTCGGTGGCGGGGATGTTGGCGGTGTTGGGAGGATCGGCCTCGAAGATGAATTTGTTCACACCGACGGGGATGGGGCCGACGAGGAGGGAGTCGAGTTCTTGGTCGTGCTCAGATCTGAGGATGGTGTGTTAGAATCGATTGGTCTGTGTCGTGGCTGCAAGGCTGAGAAAGGAGGAGACAGAGGTCAACTCACGATGTGGCAGAGCCGACGTAGGTGAGCTTCCATTCGAGATCCTTCTGCAGAGGCTCAAGGCACTCGAAGGTGATCTCGAACTCATAGGGCGCGTTGAAAGGAGCAGGGTTGTTCCTGACGGAGACGTTGAGCAAGCTCACTGGTATTGGAGGTCAGCATAGTTCATGAAGAGGTTATCGCAAACGAGAGCAGGAGGGGATGCATACCGGTAGCCATGGTGTGTGATGTGCTGGTTGTGTAGTTTGATGAGTGGTTTGGTGTTGCTGTGTTACTTTGGATGCTTTGTCTGATGGCAAGACGAGTGTGATTGTAGTAGTTGTCAGTGGCGAGGAATGTTGTGTAGAGAGAGGAAGACGGTCAAAAGCAAGGCGGTGGGGTTGCGGTTGCTATGTTTTGAGAAAGTGGCAGTAGCGAGCGGTCAACGCGCGCGGTGCAAGCGCGACCCGCGTAAAGTACATTGGTACTTGCACGTGCTTTGAGAACACCTGAGGCATGTAAGGCAGAAATCAACGACGAAA
The DNA here is from genome assembly GCA_001553865.1 of Cladosporium sp. BSL10. NCBI lineage: Eukaryota > Fungi > Ascomycota > Dothideomycetes > Cladosporiales > Cladosporiaceae > Cladosporium > Cladosporium sp. BSL10. The sequence goes on from LJJI01000021.1 coordinate 3,835, forward strand.
CCCGCCAAGTAACGAGTTGCGCTGGCATGTCTTGACAATAATATTAACAGAGCTCGGATTCCTCATTTTAAAACAGCTGGCCAGTGCCTTGATACAGCAATCTCGATCCCCCTTTTGAGGCCTTATCGGAATCTATTAAGCCCGTGGCCCTCAATACCACCCTGATCTCTAATACAGGCAGTCCGTAGGGCTGACGGCCCGTATACCAGCTCAATATGGCCAGTCTACTCCGAGGCAAACAGGCTGGCATCGGCAACGATCTGTCCGCAGGTCTTACTCCCGAGGCATTCATGCTTGATGATCTCTTCCGATATGGTGTAAATTCACAAGTCTCTGCTCTGGCCTACGATCCGGTCCAGTCATTGCTTGCCGTAGGCACCCGCAACAGCCAATATGGGCCCGGCCAAATTTACATCTTTGGTCGGAGTCGAATCCAGGTCATCCTGTCGTTGCCTGCTCGCGGTACGGCAGTTAAAATACTGCAGTTCTGTGCTGACAAGCTGGTCTGTCTGGACAGCAAGCATGAACTCTCCCTCTACTCCATGGTGAGCCAAGAACTGCTCGTCCACCATACGATTTACGGCACTGTCACTGCCCTAGCCACTGATCCGGCGCTTGACTATGCCTTCATTGGCATCCAAGCTGGTGATGTGCTGGCATATGATCTGGATCGAGAGAATCTCGCTCCTTTCAAGATCACCAACCAATGGACTCAGATGGACCCACGGGCTAAAGCGACTCCAGTGGTGAGCCTACAGCTACATCCGCGTGATGTTGGTACGCTCTTGATCGGCTACGCGCATGGTGCTGCTATCTACAGCTTCAAGCTGGCCAAAGCCCTCAAATTTTATTTCTACGAAATTCCGCCAAATGCCCCGGGTGGCGATGGAAATATGAACAAGAGCAACATGGTTCGCAGACCGAGACTCACGCAAGCCACTTGGCACCCTACCGGTACATTTGTAATGACTGGATATGAAGACTCCTCGATCGTATTCTGGGATGTCAACAAAGACGGTCGCATGCTCCAAGCCAGAACAAGGACTGACACCGACATCACGGCGCCTGGACCTGCAGCAACTTTCGAGTCGACGTTGATGGGCACAACATCAGTCAAAGAACCTCTCTTCAAAGTCGCTTGGTGCGCCAGTGGTCAAGACCCTGACGACACTGGTCTTCTGATTGCCGGTGGAGCATCAACGCAGGCGCCGGCCAAGGGCCTCTGCTTCCTCGAGTTCGGACGAACTCCAGTGTATAACACCAGCTCATGGGATGCTCTTGCTGTTCACCTGAGAGACCCTAAGCGTTCACGCATTCTGCCCACGCCGCCTGGAGCCGAAGTCATCGATTTCTGTCTGATACCCCGTTCCTCGCCACACTTTGCCAACGCACATGACCCTATCGCCATCATAGCACTGCTTGCTTCGGGAGAACTGCTGACTCTAAGTTTCCCCTCGGGAATGTTCATCAGTCCTACCAATCAGCTGCATCCATCTCTGACTTTCGTCCACCCTTACATCAAGAAAGTGGGAGTGGCCAGTATGGAAAGGACGCGTTGGCTAGGCATGACTGAGACCAGACAACAAGGACCGCCCATTCTCAGAGGTGGTGTGGAGGGTAATGCAAACATAAAGCGCCTCGAGATGCGCAACATAATACACACTGCGCATGCCGATGGAGCTGTGAGACTGTGGGACATCGGCAACGGCGACGAGATCGAGAACGAGAAAGTCTTGCAGGTTGACGTGGCTCGCGCAGTCGGCCGCTTTGACAACATTGACATCACCCAGACATCTCTCGCTGGTGCTAGCGGTGAGCTGGCGGTTGGCCTGCGAAGCGGCGAGCTGGTCGTATTCCGCTGGGCACGCAACAAGAACGCTGGGCGTGATCTACCAATGCATGCCAGGAACGCACCTCGCTCGTTGACTAATGTGACAGAAAGGGTGGAGTCCGCCCTAACCGAAGGACTCTTGCCTTTCACATTGCTGGACCAACAAGCAGGTTCAGTCACAATAATCAAAATGAGCGAAGTCGGATTCGTAGCTGCAGGTTTCGAGGATGGAACAGTAGCTGTGATCGATCTTCGTGGTCCTGCCGTGATTCACGTCTCCTCTGTTATGGAGTTCCAGCGTGGCGAGAAACGAGGTACTTTCCGGAAGGGATCCAGCGCTGAGACACCTCGGGCAGACATGGCCACATGCATGGAGTTCAGCGTTATGACACTAGAGAATGAGGAATGGAGCAGCATTCTCTTACATGTTGGTACACATCACGGCCACGTGGGAACCTTCAAGATTATTCCCGACGCAAGTGGTCGATACGCGGTACAATTCGCAGGCTCCGTTGCTTTGGATTCCAGGATCAACCACATCTTCCCCATCAACGCCGATACGGGAAGTTCGGCCGTCGCAACACAAACTGGCCTCGCCAGTCTCCGCTCTGGTACTCGTACGAATGGCGCGATCGTCGTCGTCTCTCCCACGTCAGTTCACATTGCTCGTCCAGCCACCTCCAAGGGCGCTCACAAGTCATTCGATGCCTTCTTCTGCGATGCGGCTGGACTGGTCCGATACCTCGACAGAGGCCAAGCCCTCATTGCGCTCACAGGTGATGGCCATGCACGTGCCTACTCAATACCCGCACTCAAGGAACTTGCTCCTCCAATCCCTCTCGCCGCAACGCTCGACGTGCGTCGCTTCCCCGAGGCTCGCATCACGCCCACTGGCCACATCATAGCCTTCACCGGCCCTTCTGAGATCGCAGTACTGTCAGTATTCGGAACTGGCCAGCCTCTATCTAACCAACCAGGCTTGCGTCTCTTCAATCCCGAAGCTCTCATTCCGCCTCGCCCTACGATTTCGAACATGCAGTGGGTGACAGGAACTCAATATATTACCCCATCAGACCTCGACCTCCTCATCGGTGGCCCAAATCGCCCGCCAAGCAAGCGTATGGTCGCACAGGCTCGTGCCGATCAGATGCAAGCGCGCTCTGCAGCCGCCGCCGCCAAGCCAGGTTCTTCGAGTGCGGCTGCCAGTGGCCAAGATGAGGGCTACTGGAACTACGTGCAGAAGCAAGTCGCAGAGCGCACGCAGAAGCTGGGCAGTGTGAACGATGGTATTGATAGTTTGGAGCAGACGACGAGTAACTGGTTGGGAGATGTGAATAAGTTTGTGAACCAGCAAAAAAGGAATGCTGTCACCGGTGGTAAGGAATTGCCCCCGTGGACCGATGTTATGAACTTATTGCTGACCATGTTGGCGTCTATCAGTGATCAAGTCCAAGTTTGGATTCTAAGGCCCCGACGACACTCAAACCGCATACGGTGATGGAGATACCGGAGGATTCACATGATTGTGGCTACATTAAAGACCGATGTCACATCAGAACGTGTTCACGGACATCGTTTAGGATCACTCTAATTCAACGGCCTCAGTATCCGAACTCTACAGCTTGTTACCACTGTACTAGGATTTCTGTGTGTGGTAAGTTATGTGGCTTGGAATCTGGAAGATTGTTGGTCTGAGCCTGAGTCAGTCTCAAGTAACTCGTCATCAGCTTGCAAACAGACAGTACCATTGGTAAAGGAGTGGATTTTGAGCGGCAGGTGATTTGTCATCCACTCTCAAAACGATCTGTAGATCTGCCCGCTTTGTATGATTTCCTTTGCCCATATCGCTATCCACTACTTCAACCCGTGATCTGTGCAATGAATAAAGCCGAACCGAAAGTGGCAAATGCTTAGTAGGCCCTTGGGAGGCCCGCTACCGTGATACTGTAAACTCACTAACCCGACGAAGTTAACGTTGCAAGCCACCCGCTTCCTCTTGATCCTCCAAATCCTGCTCCCTTGTTCCCTGGAGAACGAGCGCTAAAGCGCTCACGTCAACCATAACTCAGCGTCGGCACCTTACACATGCTCACCAATCATCCATCGGCCGGAGACCAGGTCGGAGAATTCTGAATCTACGGCCTTTCGCATGTTGTCAATAGGCTGACTGGAAGCTGGAAGCAGTACTGGAGGCACGAGCGTTGCTTTGTGTGAAAAGGAAATACCCAGCGCCTTGCTGCGTGCCATGACTTGAGATGAAAACGAACTCTAGATTCCGAGATCTCTTCAATTCTACCACGGATGTCGTTACCACCAATCACGCCTTCGTACAACAAAGTATTCGCGAAACTATAAAGCATCTTTTGCATCCCGTCATGCATCCTTGTGTGGATGGTCGCGACGGATCGTATATGATATCGTCTTCGTGATCGGACCGTGATGTTGACCGCCGTATTCGCCTTTATCCTCACTGTCAGTCTTCCTATGCTGATCTTCTAAGCCCAAGCTCCCGCCATCAATGCTCTCGCGGCTTGAGTGGGGGTGCAGCTGGAATTCGTTGCCGCTGTGCAGATACGCCGCCTGGCTGCGCATTGCAATCTCGTCATCTTCCAGATCGCGAGCGCACGAGCGGCGGGTGTTGCCCGTTTTCGGGGTGGGATAGCCGTTGGTGTGGGTACGCAGTTGGGATCGAACGCCGAAGACGTTGCGCAGGATGTTCTCGAAGAGGGATTTGAGGGGTGGGATTGCGGCGGCGACGAGGCCTGCGTTGAGCTCGGCGCGGACCCAGATGGTTATTCCTGCTCCATCATCTGTGTGTTTGATGAGTACTTATAGGTGGCGCATGGAAGTAGGCAGAAGAGTGTACTTACACGTGGGGTTGGTGGTCGTGCCTAACCTGGGCAGCTCTGTGCATTTTGCGATGGCGCAGACCGTGGCGGACAAACCGATCATGAACACGCCCCGGAGGGCCCATTTGTTATAGACTGAGACTTTGACGTTTGAGAGATAGTATAGCGGGCTGAGACTGTAGAACAAGTCCGTGATTATATTGCCCACTGCAAGGAAGTCAGCCACAATACTGACGAGTCGGCAAAATCTCAACAAACCTGTCTGAGTATACGAATGCGCCACAGTGACAGTCCGAGGCAAGCAAGTGGCCACAGACATCAGACTCCTATCCCATGCTGCTGCCAATGGCCGGCATCCGAACAAAGTGGTGACGACCACGAGCCCATTGACCACAACAGACAGAAAAATGGAGCCCCACACTATCCAAACCATACCCTTTCCCAGTTGCAATCGGAGAAGCGACAATCCGATACTGACCTTCAAGAACGCCATTGCGAAGCCGTTGACCAGTACAGCGAAATTGGAGTATTTGAGGGCCTGCGTCATCTGCGCAGGCTGCAGTAAAGCCTTCGTCTTTCCGTAGCCATAGTCTACCATGACAATGGTCAAGGCCATTGAAGCAAAGCTAGCAGCCTGTGAAGATTAGTTGGGTCTTGATACACCATATAGGTACTTGAGCAAACCTACCAGTGATCCCGCAATGAAGTAGTCATCCCAGCTGTGTGCTTTCGTGGAAAAGAATCGGACCCACAGCCGTGCTAAGACGAACACAGCTCCTATGGTAGTAAGGATAACAGTGGCGTTCAAGAGGGTGGAGCTGAGATCACGCGTGTCAACAGACAGAGACGCCATAACGGTGCGCAGAAATCGGTCTGCTCAGAGGATCTGAGGCGCGCACCCGTAGAGGCGCAGTTGCTAGATGTAAGAATGGATTCTGAGCAGGAGATCCATGTCCGGAGGGGGCTCCAAGAGCGATGCGCCGGGAATATCCGTGCGAAACAGACTGCATGTACGATCGAGCATCTTGCCCTTTGCGCTCGTCTACTATTTTACGGGCAACTTCGTCTACTTGCAAGACACAGAGTGCAGACGACAAGGAGCAAATTATTAGGAGCCCAATCCACGTAACATCCCAGCGGCAGAGAGCCAATGAAGATCTCAGTGAACTGTTGGTGCTGCTATAACGCGACACTCCTCCCTGTCGAACTAGTCATTGACAAGTATGAGAGTTTGCATCTAGCATTGTCAAGCGAGAACTCTTCCACTTGAAGCATGTCGACCGACAGAGACTGCGCCAAATCAGCGCCGTCGCCGACTGTGTGCTCGTGTGAAGTCCGTAATTTAATTGCGAGGGCATTGAGAGATACCGATGACAGAATCCACTTCAATATAAACCGGCTTTCGATCCGGCTACAAGGCACCCCTTTGAGCGGCCTCGTCTTCTTGCAACGCAGAAAATGTAGATGGCCAGGGGGGAGGTGCATGACCGTCGCATGTCCACAACCTAGGGGGAGCTGAAGCCAATGGAATATTCGATGTGTGGTTCGTGCTTTCGGGGTTCGAGATCGATCCCTGTCCGGCAGCGAGGGTAAATTCTTGTCGAATGTCGGCGGTCGCATCGAGTGTAGGCGGGTGTGGGTCTCTGTCGTTTGTGTTATCTTGATCCACAGAGGCCGTGCCACGCCCAGCCGCTTCCCCATTCGTGCGACGACGGGGTTGAGCGTGTCTCCTGGGCTTTATAAGATTGTACACCTGCTGTGGTGCAAGCGGTCGAATATCCGGATCGATGCCACCGGATTCTTGGACCTCTACAAGGTATTGGTTCACAGCGCGGTCGATCGGAAGATTGGGGTATATTTCAACCGCCTCCTTAGCGAGTAGTGCCAGGTCAGATCCAGGAGGAGCTCTCTGCGGCCTTCCTGGACGCTCTTTGACTTTCAATGCTTCCATGAGCGTGGGTAGATCCTCACTGTTGTTACAGGATTCTTTGGCTCGGCGGAGCATATTGCCAGCTGCCTGTCTGCTGACGTCCATCTTTTTGGCAACTTCATTGAGTGGCATTTTCAGCTGCCAGACATAGGCACCAATGACATGGCGCTTCCAAAGAGGTATCTCCGGTCCCCGAGCCATTTGAAAGTGGAGTGGTTTTGATGTTTGGGTGGTAAGTGATATGCAAGTAGGTTGATGAGAGGGCCCTTGGTCGCCACAGACCTTCGGAAAGTCGAGAAAGCGTCTAGGCCAGCGCTCCGACTTCAGCAAGGTTGACGGCTTGGCGGGCCGCTACCGACGCAGGAGAGCGGAGACTTGTCTTCTTTAGCGCGGCTCGGTCGTCTCTTCCTTGCTAAACTCGACTCGAGACTTCGTCTACTGTATCTGCCGAAAGGCCATCTCAAATCTATTGCGCGCCGGCACTCCGTCAATCTAATTATTTTTCCTTCGCGAGGGCTTCGGGTTGGAGCCTTGACAGTTCCTTCGGCGTATACGCCCGTTACACTCAAGTTTCTGTATAGTGTATCAGCGGCAAGTACTGGAAGGTCACTACAGAGACAAAGTCTCCCATGTCCAGGGCGTTAGCATACTACATGTATTTCTGAGATTGATAGGTGCCACGCGCATCGTCTCATCGGCGGCCATTTCCTTACGGGCCTACAGCTTTTCTGTGTGGTACCATCATGAGAATAGCAGCAAAGCTACTTGGTGCCTAGATTGTACTAAAGTTTGCGTGCACACACTCCATCTACATACCTCCGTATATTGGCTTCAGCAAAGGTGAGACGAAAAGTGGCGACAGCAAGATAGCGACATTGACTAGCAGGCTTTAGCGGAGCAGATACCGACTAGGGTACGGCAAAAGAAGATTGCAGGGCATGCACGCGGTGAGCGAACTGCCGGTCTGTAACCCATGCTTCGGATGTCTGATCCTCTATTATGCTCTCTATGGTCTGCTAAAAATCTTTTGGAAGCTATTGTTCGTAACATACAGTCAGACTTCCAAACTCCATCTCCAAGATGAGAGCCGCTACAACGCTTGGTGCGCTAGTAACCTTTACAGCAGCAGGTCTTGCATCTGGGCAAAACTCGTCTGCGGAGTATGACTACGTGATTGTCGGTGGTGGTCTTACAGGCCTGGTCGCTGCAGCACGTCTTACCGAAGATCCAGACGTCTCAGTCCTGGTCCTTGAGTATGGCACAATCGATCGAAGCAATGTCACCCAGATCCCCTACTATGGAACCGTCCTGAACACGGCAGGCCTACGGAACATCACCTCGGCACCCGAGCCCCATCTCAACAACAAATCGTTTGCAGTTCGCGCTTCTCAGCTCGCTGGAGGTGGTTCGCAGGTGAACGGAATGCAATGGGATCTTCCTTCTGGTGCAGACTTTGATGCTTGTGAGTTTGACCATCCATCCGTTACAATAGATCCGTACTGACTTGGTCGTAGTTGCGGAACTGGGCAACCCGGGCTGGGACTGGAACGGCCTGCGCCCATACTATAAAAAGGTATGGGTTTGGTAGCTGTAAGATTTTAACTTGAGCTTACAGGACTCCAGGCTACCCAATTGACCCCGCCAGATGCTGAAATCGAGACGTTGTACAACTACTCATACAACGTTTCTGCACATGGTGATTCGGAGAGTCCTGCAAAGATCAGCTTCCCGGAGTTCCAGTACCCCGATATGTGTAAGTGGCCTCGACCGCATGTATGAACAGCAGCTGACAAAATGCAGTCTCTTTCAAAGATGCATTTGCCGAACTGGACATGCCATTTGTCGAAGAACCTGCTGCTGGTAATGCCGTGGGCCACTTCTGGTCGCCATCGTCCATCAACGGCAAGACTTCAACCAGAACAAGCTCGCTATACGCTTATTACGACCAAGTGTCAGGCCGCAAGAATCTCAAGTTGCTCGCCAAGCACCAAGTGACTGAAGTTATCTTCGATGAGAACCTTACAGCCACGGGTGTCAAGGCACTCAACAGAGATGATGAGCAGTATGTCACATTCGGCGCTAAGAGAGAGGTCATTCTCGCTGCTGGCGCAATTTTCACCCCTCAGGTTTTGCAACTCAGCGGCATTGGACCTAAGAGCGTTCTCGCTGCTGCTGGTGTGAAGGTACGTAAGCAAAAGATATCACCCAATCTCGAAGCGGTCTACCGTCTAGGTTTAGACTCCGTATTCGTCTCTCAGCGGCAAGACGAGCAGTGCGGATCTCGAAGCCAGGCCACGAGCCCATACTATGTCTGAGACACCATGCTGACATAGACCCTTCTCTAAGACCAAACTCGACTTTGCTGCAGTGGGCAGCAATTTCCAGGACCACCCGGCAAACTATCTATCTTGGAACGTCACCAATCAGTTCCCAAACCCCAGCTCGCTTTTATCGAATGCCACGTTCTTTGAAGAAGCTCGCAAGCTCTACGCCGACCATCTCACAGGACCCCTTACGAAAGCACAAGCCAGCTACGTCGGTTTCCTGTCCCTGCCATCGATCACCAACAACTCCGAAGCCCTTCTCGCTGCTGCAGAAGCTACTTCAGCCAGTGCTTTCTTACCAGAGATTTACTCCGAAGATGAACGTCTGGTTGCCGGCTTCAAGGCTCAGCGCGATGTGCTCGTCAAATCCATTCGTGCTGGTGACGTTGCCATTTTGGAGCTCCCCGTTTCCGGTGGCGGCCTGATTCCAAACGCTTTGCAAAAGCCATTCTCTCGTGGCACAGTGCATCTCAATGCCGACGACCCTACCGGTGTCCCAGTTGTTCTGCACAACACAATCGCGCACCCCTTCGACCGCGCCGCAATCTTCGAATCACTGCTGTTCACCCGTCGTTTGGTCAACAGCAAGTCCGTTGCGTCTCTCAAGCCTGTCGAAGTCAAGCCCGGCGCTCAGTACACTGAAATAGACGAGACGATTGAGCAACTGATCACCAGCGGTGCGCTCTCGCCTACTTTCAGTCACCCGAGCTGCAGCTGCCCCATGATGCCGCAGGAACTTGGCGGTGTGGTCGACTCTGAGCTTCTGGTTTATGGAACGAAGAAGCTGAGTATCATCGATGCTAGCATTCTGCCTGTCATCCCGGCTGCGCATCTGCAGGCGACGATGTACTCTGTTGCGGAGAAGGCTGCGGATATCATCAAGGCAAGAGGATGAAGGCAGGCAGTCTAGATATGTTTGTACAATATTGTGTCGTCGTTGTTTGGAAGATCTGTTCTGAACACTTAAGCTCACGTATATCGTGATCCAAAACTGTTTGGTCTTGATTGACCACTCATCAGCCGTATATGCGTCACACTGTTCTATCCTCGACCCGATCAATCTCGACAACACCCTTCTCCGAGATGTTCACAGCTTCGGCGACTCCTATTGGCATGTTCTTGGCCACCCGTGGTGGCTGCAAAGCATTGTGCGAAGCTAAGAAGACGGCGTCGATGTCCTCCAGTGTCCTGCCTTTCGTTTCCGGAGCAAAGAGATAGAAGACGACAACCGACAACGAGTTGGTGCAAACGTAAACCTGCGTCGGAAGTCAGCACTGAGAGTCTCGTCATTCTCAGCATGATGTTAACGACGTACCAAATAGTACTTCCATCCGATTGAGTCAAAGGCGACAGGGGTCACTTCGGCAACGAGGAAGTTGAACAACCAGTTGAAGCCACTCGACATCGCTGTGGTCTGGGCTCTCACCCTTAGCGGCGCAATCTCGGCGGAGTACATGAAAGGGATCAGAAACAGGCCGATCGGGAACGCCGCAAGTGCGAGGAAGTAGAAGATCAGCGAACATCCTGCGGCAGTCGTATTGTCCTTGTGAGATTGCAAGCCGGCCAGGCCAGCGTTTGCTATCGCCATCAATGCTGCGCCGCCGATGAGCAGACGTCGGCGTCCGATGCGGTCGATGAGGAAGATGGCGCTGGTAGCAGCGAAGAACTGCCAGGTTTGGAGACAGCTGCTGATAACGCGGGACAGAATGGGCGGATAGCCTAGATCTTGTTGCAGGATGGTGTTACTGTAAAATGTAATCACGTTGACTCCAGACATCTGTGCCAATGTCTAATATACAGTTAGCTCGCCCTGATTGAGGGGGTGCTCTGATACTCACATTGACTCCGAGTGCCAGCAAAGTTCTGTTGAGATATCGATTAGGCGTCTTCGCGAATGGGTTGCGCGTGTGTCCTTGCCTCTCAACGTAAATGGAGTTCATGATGGCTTGCATGCGCGTGTTGACTAGCTCAGAATCTTCCGCCTGATTCTCCAATCTTGCCAGCACCTTTCGACCTTCGGCCAGTCTGTCTTTGGCAAGAAGCCACCGCGGAGATTCGACAAGGAACGGCATCATACAAAGCACCGCGATCGGGAATACTGCCTGTAAAGCAATAGGGAAGCGCCAGCTGACTTCGTTATTTCCAGGAACGAAGTAGAATCCGAACTCCAGCCAGCTCACGAACCTGTTGCTATCAGCCCAAAAGTCCTGTCTCACTGGAAGGAAGGGTACTCATGTACATGACACCAAAGATAGCACCAGAGCCTTCCAACATGATGAGCCATCCGCGATGATCGGCTTCAGCGCTCTCACCAACCCATGTCGGCAAAGTCGCCGTGAAGGCTCCGACGCCTAGGCCGGTCACGATGCGAGCGACGATGAGCTGTGCTAGCTGGAAACTTGTTGCTTGTAGGACTACTCCGATCAATACAACAATTGCCGCACCGATTGTAGGGCGCTTTCGTCCATAGTAGTCGCCCAAGAAGAAGCATGACAGGGCGCCAAATGCTGCGCCGACTTCATACAGTGCCACGGCGGTGCCTGGGTGGGTGTAAGCAGATATCGGGGGATTGGGGTGTTTGCTGCTGACCTTCCAGAGTCGAGTGCTTTGCCTTCAGCGCTGCAGTGGATGTGTCGATTGAGGGGAATGTCTTGTTGAAAGAAGGCAAGGTGAGCAGACCGTTCATTAACGCCTGATCGTAACCTTGGAGAATCCATGCTACAGCTCCAGTAATGGCAAGCGCAAGTTGTAGGCGTTTGCCAGAGATGGACATGGTGTGCAGAACAGATGTGGTCCGACTCGCGAGAGAACGTAGCAAAGTCGAAGAGTTCACGTCAAGAGGCTGAACAGCAGAAGCCCTGATAGCACCACGTAGACATCGGGCACATGTGCTGCCTTATTAGTAAAATGGAATCGGTCATCTTCCGAGCCAAAAGACGGTGCGTCGTTGTCATACGGGGCAAAGCGTAGGTTTGTGGAGTCCAGTCCCCACGTGAAATACGGTTGGTATCCGCATTATCGTGCCCGAGGAAGTTCTTACTTAGGTCTCAAATGGCTGGCCAAGGTCACAGGTAGGACAAGAGTGTTCCAACGGCGGACACGTCATCCATAAGCGCCTCAGCACAAGCGTTCGGTGGATCACGGAAGTGGTGTTGAGAAGTACGAGGGCAGATCACCAATGCGCTAAAGGCTTAGCATAGCTTGTGCATGCTTAAGGGTGATAGTCGGGGTATAGAGCGTGGAGGAGTGGACACGCGGTAAGGTTCTGAGAGGTTGGGGCCCCGTCAGCGTGGGGATCGTCAGTGGAGGCGCCCGGCGGAGACGCTGTGTGAGGATGCCGTGACATCCGGTCGTTACCGATAAGGGCAGAACACGTATGCTGACATACACAAAACTATTGTAAAGTCTTATCATGTCCAGTTTCTCCCGACTGTTTTATTTGACGCATGGAGGACATTCTCACCGCGCCTACGCTCGGCAATCATGGTCGCAAAGTGCTACATTCACATGTCTGATTCATTTCTTGCTTCTGTCCATCTATTATCGCGGAGTGGGTTCAACCTCCGTACTGGTCTCTCAGCGGCAAGGTGAGCATTGCGGATCTTGAAGCCAGACCACGAGCTGTTATATCAATCCAGCCAAATGCTTCGAGTGGGCAATTGGAGATCCTGGATCGACTATCATACAACCAATGTTCGGGCTATTGACTTGAATCAAGAGAACCCCAAGGCTCGCTGGTGCTCAGCGATGGCAGCCTGTATCTAATCACTGCTGGCTTGCCGGGTCCTCATCGCGAAGTCGTGTTCCGACCAAGCGTTTCGTTCGCGGAGATTAAACACTTCCAGCTCAAGTTCCGGCCTGTTTTTCAATCTGTTTTCCAGAACTTCGAGATCCATCTCGTCTCGCCACTTCTCTTCTTCCAACTCAGCGATTTCTTCCCTCATCGCTTGTAATTTGTCAAGCGAGTGCTGATCATATTTCTCGTGCTCATTGCTGTTCTGGGAAGGCTCATCTGGCTGTTGCACGTTGACGCCGTTCGCGGAACAGTCATCGGATCCGGATGCTTCAGTGAGCATTTTCTGGTGAGCTAGTTTGAGTCTTTGCTCGATTGTAGTACTGCGTGGGTCACATGGTAGAGACTCAGCGAAAACGCGCAGCCGCTGGAGTAAGGTTGTGCTCCAATCCAGAGGACGTACGGGTAGTGCAACAGGCCTCAGAGAAGGTTCGAACCAGTAGCGTGGGTCGTTGCCCAGGAAGGCGACGATGATCACGACGAGCTCGCGACGTTTCTCTCTGATCTTCAAGCTGACGGTGTGGTAGCTGGCGTTGACATTGGATTGCCCATTGTGGTTATAGGAGCGGACGTAGCGGCCGGCAGGGCTCAGCTGAGTGATATCGAGTTGATCGACAGGGCCTTGAGATCGCAACAGCATTTGACGTGCTGGCTCGACATCGTTGACTTTGTTTGCATCCATCTTATGGAGACGCTGATGCTGGTATGTTGACAAACCCATCACCGATGCAATGCGATGACTTCTTCTTATACAGAGGATCGCCATGTAAAACCCAAGAGGAAGCTGTTTGCTTGTCTCTTGCTGCGATGCATGGTATCCAAATAGAAATGTTTGTCAACCCGAATCATGTTAATTTCTGTCTCATGTCATCCTTTGACGGACTTACGTGTCTGCGAATTCCAATCGTGGGACACAAGGACTCGCTTGAGAGATTGGGGAAAAGAGTCATTGTCGCTGCTGGAAATGCTTGTGTGATCTTCTAACGTTGATGCGTCTTGTCCTCGTAAACTCCCATATAGTAGCATCTGTGTAGCACACTTGAGACAAGACCTCCACCGTTGAACTACAGCCCTTTTGTGGATGCTGTGTAATGAAGACGCGAGGTGAATCGCTTTCACGAGTGTTCAGGTCTCAACCCAGGTTGTCGTGATAGGAGTTCCCATATTGGACTGTGTGACGCTACTCTCAATACAATAAAGCCGTGAGAACAGATGCTGATCTGTTCCTGAGACATGCTTGACGAAAACGGTCCCTTGGTCTGATGGAAAGAAGAACACTTGAAGCCAACTTCCAACCGGGCAAGATCCTGGCTCGGCAACCCTCGACAGAGGATGATCGGCAATTGGAGCTGAAGACGGGCCGCATTCCGCTTCTCATATGCCGATGGGGCGGGTCTCTTGCAGATCAGACGACATTTCCAAAATGCCCGCGGTATCGATGCAGCTTCCGCGCAATCTCTGTACTGTCTCTCTTGGTTGAATAATAATGCTACCAACAGTTCGACTGTGAACAACTTGGACGGGTAAAAGCATTATGCTACGATGAGCAATACGGATCGTGTCGGTGGACTTGAGCAGGTCCAGGCTGGGCCTCCTGCGGTCTTTCGTCGTCATGACATCACTTACTGCCAATTGTGCGAGTATGATGAGGATATGAGCGCGCGTTAACGCGTGCAGTGTAAACAAGTGCAAGACTGAGTATATCCATCAGAATTTGCATCCTTTCCTCCGACTTCCTGACTACCACTTACACTACACCCAACAAATCATCTCAGACCTCAACCACTCCGCAAACATGCCTGAGAACAGAAACAACCAAGAAGGCGTTACCACCGCCTATCCTTCATGGATTCCCGCACAAGATCAGACCGGTACCACCGGCCTTGACAACAGAATGGATCCGCCTGCCTGCTGGACTCAGATCGAGCATTGGGACAATGAAGGAAATCCTTCTCTGAAGGAGTACGAAGGCCGCGGTTTGCTCGAAGGCAAGGCTGCCTTGATCACGGGTGGCGACAGTGGTATTGGTCGATCTACTGCTATTCTCATGGCCCGCGAAGGTGCAGACATCACAATTTGCTACCTGCCATTCGAGAAAGAGGATGCCGAGTGGACCATCAAGTACATCGAGAAAGCTGGTCGCAAAGCACATGGTTTCGCCGCCGATTTGAGAGAGCTCGACAATACTAAGAAGGCAGTTGATGAGCACATGCGCGTGCACGGTCGACTTAACATCCTTGTTCCTAATGGTACGTTACCGTGATCTTCATCTACACGTGGTGAGACAAAAGCTAATGCACAACTCTAGCCGCTCAGCAAGAAGTCTGCATGGACCACAAGGACATCGATCTGGAAGTTGTCCAACAGACATTCAAGCTCAACATCATTTCCATGATGGCCATCTGCAAATACGCCCTCCCCCACATGCCTCGCGGCTCTGTCATCATCAACTGCGGTTCCGTCGCCGGCTACGCAGGCAACCCGACCATGCTTGACTACAGCGCAACCAAAGGCGCGATCTCCAGCTTCACTCGTACGCTGGCACAGCAACAAGCACCCAAGGGCATCCGTGTAAACTCAGTCGCCCCTGGCATCATCTGGACTCCTCTGCAGCCAGCCACCAAGGGCAATGATGCTAAGACTTTGGAGGGTCTAGGATCGACCACCAGCCCGCCTCCTCTTGGCAGACCCGGTATGCCTGTCGAAGTCGCCGTGGCATTCGTTTTCCTTGCTACGTCTACGTACACCACCGGCGAGACTGTTCATGTCACTGGTGCAATGGAGAACCAGGGTTAAATTTCTTCGCTCGAACTTGATGTCAATCCCAGGCCATGATCTTGGGGATGATGCAATCTTATGAAACTCAAGACCTACATCTTGGTATATTTTTATTCGATGAAGTTTTGTTTGATGAAAGTTTCAATTATCTTCAGATAACCGAAGACGACACGAACGACAAGCGATTGTGTAACGCTTGTGTACGCTCTAATGCCCTCGATACCGATAGTTACTGAGTATAGTATGGGATTCCAGACACAGAGAATATGCACGTGCACTGGCGTTCGTGTGTAAAAGAATAGCGTTGTATATTAATACTCTATAATATGTATTTATGGTTGATGATAAGGATTTTGGTATGTGCTGAGCGGACAATCTAGCAATCGAATTTTTTGCCGTGCAGGCATTTGTCAGGTATATTAATGCACCTCTACGAGGCATATCAACCAATGCACAGCTCAATTCGCCGAACCAACAATGACAAGTGCGCGGAGGGTTGAGGGTTGTTGCCTTGGCCGACCCCAAACAGCGTCCGCTAATGAAAGACAAGGAAAGCGCTTCAAGCTTGGAAGCAATCACATCCGTGCATGCTTAGAGCAACCTGGTCCATAGTCCGCTCATAAACACCTATATGATGCACATATTGGGGCCTATACTGTGTATAAGATTCGTCAATGTATTACTAAGGCGTTCCCACATCTCCGGAGCTTCGCGGTGTGCTCCCGCCAGGAACGCTTTGCCCCATGTACGTTTCACGCTTCAACGATCCTGAGGAGACTCCTGCTTACCGCATGCATAGCATTAGATCCTTATTCTTACACGCGAGGACACTGGCTAGATCAGGATGAGCAACGACGAAAAGCCAGAAGACTTGAGTTCGATCTCGACGCTTTGCTCGATGTCGCAGTAAATCATAGTGAAGGTGCTCGCGAGGTCGTGGCTTGTGAGAAACGAGAAGGCGATTTCAACCGCGATTTCATCATTGAATTCGGTGATGGCGCAAAAGTGGTCGCAAAAGTGCCACTGCAGTATGCCGGCCCTGCTTCTTGGACTACAATGTTGGAGGTGGCGACAATGAAATATGGTATTGGAAGTCGCCCACGCTTTGCGAATCGGAACAGAGGCTGACATGTTGCGCAGCCAAGTAAGAAGTAAGACTGGTGTTCCTGTCCCTAAGGTTCTCGCGTGGAGTTCAAAACCCGACAGCGACTCAGTTGGAGCCGAATACATCATCATGGAACATATTCCTGGCGTCGCCTTGAACGAAGTCTGGAGTCAGATGACTAGAATCCAGAACATTGACTTCATCGAAGGGCTGGGGTCGTTGGCAAAAGAGCTCTGTGCTCTCAATTTCGGCGCACTTGGCTCTCTGTACCTCAACACAAGCAGATAAGCCTCCAAGAACGCACTACATCGACGAACAGTATTGCATTGGTCCACACTGTGGCCGACAGTTCTGGGGTTCCATCGACGATCAGACAACCCGAGCCGCGGTTCCACTGGGATTGCAAGGTCCATGTAAGCGTCCCACATGCAACGACGCTTCATGTGCGTATTGACTGATTTTGCACAGGGCTTGGCTTGGCTTCCTTCTTTGCAGATCTCACGCATATTAGCAAAGAGCCGTGAAAAACGGAACTCTGCCCAAGACATTGCCCGGGACTATTCCCAGCTTATGAAAATGAGCATGAAGACATTGAACATCATTGGGAAACCGCAGCCTTCCAGGATTCCTTTAGTCCTTTGTTAATCCACCCTGACTTACATGCACGCAACATTCTTGTCGACCCGGATGACCCAACACAGATTCTGGGAATAATAGACTGACAATCCGCTGCAGTCGAGCCTGCTTTTGTTCATGCTCTGGAAGCGCCGGACTTCGCGGAAGAACTATCGCTGGATAGAACACTGGACGAAAATCTTCCGTCTGACGTACGTGAAGCACAGGACCATGCTCAAAGATGCCGGCAAACATGGGCCGTCATGCTATTCCTTTGTCCGAAGCTAGGAAAAGCTACGACCCTGAATCCTGCTCTCTACCGCTACCTGGCTGGTGTTAGTTCAGGGCATTCTGACGATGCGACGGCAATTCGTTCAATGCTCACGAATTTAAGCAGTGAATGGGACAGCCTTGAATTACCGGGTGATTGTCCCTACCGGGCAATCCAAGCAGATGCAGAGTCTCTGAGCGTGCAATCGGACGAGGGAGGGTCCACAGAAAGGCTGAGGGTGTATCTTTCACGACTGCTACGCTGCGAGCCGAATAGTTGGGTGGAGGAGGGGAAGTGGGATCAAGTCCTTCCGGTTTATCGAGAGCAGTATGCTGAATTTGTGAGTGCTTGTGTTGCAAGTCGAGAGGAGGTGGAGACGGAGGAAGATGCGGTGAAAAAGGCGGATAGGCTGTGGCCGTTCGACTTGACATGAACGAAGTGAGTTATTGGCTTCTCTCGCTATTCTCATGCTCACCTTGGTGATCAAGGGGCTAGACAATACAGATTGCACAAGTTCTGAATGCGAAAATGAAATACAGGTAATATCCAAACTGGACCCTCCTTGCGCAAAACAACCAAGAACGCCCCAATGATGTACAGACAGCCTCATCCCGAGCAGCTGCTGTGTCTCTATGCAAGAATTTCATTGTCATTGTCGAATGCCATATCATCAAAAGAACCTCTGAAGTCGACCTCTGTCGGAACCGGCGGCACCCAGCCGATCGTCAAGCTCTCCTTCTCCTTGTCGCTCAAGTATGGAGCATAAGCGTTGATGAACTCGCGGCTGAATTGCCCGTAACCACCCTCTTTGAACTTTTTCTCGATGAGGCTCGCGACGTTGTCGGGATCGTAATCCGCAGCGCGTTCGTTGATGAGTTCCAAAGAAATTGAACGGAAGGGATCGTCAGAGTCAAGAGCCTCTGCTTCCGCCCGCGCGAGGTCAAATGTAGCTTGGACTGACTCTCTGGAGCGAGTCAAGTAGAGTTTCTGTGTCTGCTCGTTGACTTCCAGAAGTTTGAACAGATCTGCAAGAACGAAGTGTGGGTCTGAAGCCACGTTCTCGCAGACCGACCGGATACTCTCAGCACTTTGGCTATGAGCGTATCTGACCAGAGTCTGTAGGAAGTCGACCCAGGCGACAGCTTCCCTGGGATCGGTGACCGCGGCGTGTTGGCGGAACTCGATCGTATTGAGTCTTCGGTAGCTCCTTTCTTCGTTGACGTTCTCTCCTTCGTTGACGACGAGATGGAGGATGTTCACGGTGGTCTCGCAGCAGAGCGACAGGAGATTCTGAAGGGATTCGATGTCTGGAGCTTGTTGAATGACTTCGACGAAAGCCATGGTGTGATAACCGGAAGCGGCTTCCTGGAAAGTGGCATTATCCCTGCGAGTAACGTAGGCGTTGCTAAGCATGCGTTCGGTCAAAGACCTGTTGAAGGTGTCGCGAAAAAGCTTGCCATCCTTAGCTACTTCCATGATAGTTCCCTCCAGCCCATAGTCGCCGTCGAGAGGGAGCAAAGTAAGGGCCGAACATCCAATTCTTGAAGCGGCATGCATACTGTCCATGACACGCTCGAAAGCGGTGCAAATGCTCAATAGATTCTTCACAGTCTGCAGCTCGAAGCCCGCGGTACCGTTGCCAATGTGGACGTGCAAGGAGCAGGTGTTGTTAACAACTACCCGACGTCCCTGGCGGTGACCTATTGCGGTGGTCCGAGGAGGGAACAACTCTTTCGCGGTAACGACGAAACGCGAGATCTCTTCCTGGTATGTGGCAGTGTGGATGTGTTTTGCCTGCGCCATAGGCCTTGTAGTCGACTTTCCCTCTTTAGCGGATAGAACCCTTGAGGTTAGCTCGACTCCGTATGCTTCACATCCGTTCTCGCGAAGAATAGCATCCTGAAGTGGCTTCAGCTTCATGGAGAGATCGGCGACCAAGTTCCAGCAGCCGTGGTCGGAGTTGTCGTTAACTTTGTTCTGAACGCGTATCGGCTGCTCGTAATCATGAATCTGGCCGCAAGCCGTACATGTGATCTGCATTGGCTTTTTGAGAGCTTGAGAAACCAGGGACAGGCCGTGGTCCGCTTTTTGTTGGTTCTGATAGTCCAGTCTTTGTGTATCCAAGACCATGAATTCGTGTTCAATGCCCAGTGTGATATCGAGCCCGTTGCTTGTTGAAGGGACGTCCGCTGCAGTTGCAGTATATCTTCTCTGGGGTACAAGAGCCATTTTCGTAAAGGGCTCGAGCCGCGTTTAAGAATGCTGGGTGACAATGTATGATAGAAATAGAGTTTGTTGGATATTGAGAGATTCGAGAATCTTACAACTCCGTGGACTCTTGGTAGTACGGTATGGAAGCAAACAAGCTAGCCCGAAAGTCGTGACTTGGGCGTGCAGTAAGATTCACTGGAACCCTCTTGAAAGGGCAAGTCACAATGGCGTGGTTGTTCCAATCAAGTGTTGGAGACCGGAACAAAGACTTGTGTCGAAACCCCGGGGACGCGGTGTATCTGGTAGAACAAAGAATCGTAATTCAATGCACTTCCAGATAGATGTACCTAGCTGGTAGACCGAAGCTTGTTGATCTGCGGTGTACCAGATTGGTATATCGTGGATAAGAATGCGAGGTGAATTGTTTCCTGTTGAATTATTGATCTTGTAGCGCACAAATGCTGCTAGAACAATGGGAATCGTGGTGAGATCAAGGGGAGCGTGAGAAAGTACTTCAGCTTCAATGCATGTTGTGTTGAGAAAAGAAGAAGAAACAGACAGTGATGGGGAGGTCCATACTTATAGTATCCAATGCAGCAATGAGGACGGAGAGGACGGAGAGGACGGAGAGGACATTGAGGACAGTCACGTGTTGTAGTCCTCTTTTCTGCGCCCATATCCTCTTCTCTGCTTGGAATGGTCATCGAGATGACCCAAATATAATCCATTGTGACGTGCAGACAGTCTGTAGTTTTTTAACTGAGGTCAATGCATGTGTGTTGCACAAGGGGGGCTATCGTCAGGTAACGGCTTTGGTGTACTCGATCCAGGAAGGCGAGCCACGAAAACCGCGGACTTCGAATATAATAGATTGAATGGCGATATCATCATATCGATGCGAAATATTGATATTTCCGTTATCAAGAGTATGCATTCGTATGTGTATGCAGAGATGGGATGATCGGCTTCTGGGTGGGCAGCGCCGCAGCGACGCCGATGCCGATCGACAGGGCAGAGCGACATCATCCTGATCACGCTGCATCTCCTCCTCTCAGCTGCTGCAGCCCACCACCACGCCAGCGTCATCATCCTGTGCAGTTGTGTCAGGCACATAACGTGCTCACTCTCCTTCGAACACCTAAGTATCTCACCACTTTCGTTCAAACCTCCAGCCTCCTCGAAGCCTATCGCTGCGCCTTCCACTCCTCACTCTACCTTTGCACCCAGCCGAGCACCGTCCTATACTGCTGACCACCACCTTCGAGTCCCTGCACCCTGAATACCGCACTTGAGGTTCAGAGTACTGAGTGTTGCGCTCAATACATTCATCATGGCCACACCAGCGCACTGCGCCTTCTGCTTCGAGACCTTGAGTGCGCAGTTCGACAAGAGACAGCCCTTGAGCCTGGCGCAAGTTGAGGATCTGTGGGAGCGCTATCAACAAGGCAGCGACAAAAACGAGGCTTCCGCACAAGCTGGTGCGTTGCAAGACGAGGAGTCGATAACCGATGTGGACACCGAATCGGAAGAGCCGGCGCGGCCAGCAGCCATCTCTAGGCTGCTGAACAGGAACACAGGCTCAGCAGGGAGCAGTGACAGCTCGCTGCCATCCACATCAGGCTCCGGCTCGAGCTTGAGCTCAAAGGGAGGTGCTACGCCGGCTTCGTCGATAACATCGCTCAGCTCTACGGAGAAGACACGAGCGCGCGAAGAGTATCCACTGTTCGTCACCTGGAACCAGCACTCAACTCGCAGTGGGCAGAAAAGCCTACGCGGCTGCATCGGAACATTTGCAGCGCAGGAGTTAGAGAGTGGGTTGAAGAGCTATGCTCTCACCAGGTAAGATGCCATGGACTCGACCTCGGAAGCAATCGTGTAGCTAACACAGCAACAGTGCCTTCGAAGACACTCGCTTCTCACCCATACCAGCTTCGCTCTTGCCACAGCTCTCTGTTCATGTCACTCTGCTCACAGACTTCTCCTCTCCAACCCGCGATCCCTACGACTGGACCATCGGAACCCACGGCATTCGCATCTCCTTCACATCGCAGTCCCGCCGCTACGGCGCAACATACCTTCCCAGCGTCGCCGAAGAGCAGGAGTGGACAAAGGACGAGACGCTTATCAGCTTGATGCGTAAAGCAGGCTGGAACGGAAGCAGCAGCAGTTGGTTGAAGGCATGGAAGGATGGTAAGGGAGAGTTGGTGAGATACGAGGGCAAAGCTGTGGGTTTGGAGTACAAGGAGTGGAAGGAATGGGATGACTGGGTGGGCAAGAAGACGGCTTTGTGAGGGCCAAATTTGCGTTTCGAGCGCGGCGTGAGGTGTCGCTGGTACTCGTGTCGGAACTGCTGACATGAATGAGATAGATGAATTACGACTTTTGACTTCTTTGTGCTTGGCTTGCTATGCCCTTTTGTCACGCTCTGATCGCGGTTTTCTCACCGGACTTGAGGTCCACATCAATGCTGTACAATTTGGTTTTGTTTTCCTGCACACTCGTGATGAGAAGTTGCTTGAAGGACGAACGGGCGCATTTATCAAAACTGTCGAGCAGTGCCTGCACCATCACTATGTGTAAGTATGAGTACAGTGATCTCTTGCCTGACAGACCACTTTTTCTCCCGAAAAGGAAGCACCACAAGATCAGATCTTCCTTATGCTCGATCTCCTGATGCTGTACTATATTTAGGCCCGTGTAACTGTGTAACAGCTTGGCGGAAGTCTCTCCACCACAAGCCTCACCCAACGCCAACTGCAACACGCCACAACAACACTGCCGTACTTGGCACGAGACACTTTAACGTCGTGTTCGCGTGGCTACATGTGCACATGCGATGTGGCTTCGGCATTGGCGATACGGTGATGGTAGCATTGCAGCTGTCGACTAATCATGCTGTCGGAAGGTAGGAATTGCTATTGCTGGATACGAATGATCATGGGCTCGTGGCATTCGCGCGCAGCGCACATGGCATGTGAGGTATAAAGGGCAAGTTGGCTTTCGAAGCAAGAATCCTCGACTCACCATCCAAACGCATTAACGTTCATCATCGCCCACATCGACAGCAACAACAATCAACAGCAGGAAATTACTGAACTCTGACACACGCTTCACCATACAAATAGTCCCAAATCTTACAGCACTAAACATCGACCCGCCAACATGCAACTCACCAACCTCGCCACCCTCCTCGCCACCCTCCTCGCCCTCACCACCACAACCCTCGCCACCCCCGTCCCAGCGAACGGCGTCAACGACTCCCTTCAGAAACAAATCCAAGCAATGGAAATAACCATAATCAACATAACCAACTCCATCGTTCAATCCAATCCGTCCCTCAAGGCTGACTACAACGCCGGCATCAAGCAATTCATCCCTTTGATCAGCGGACTCGAAGGCCCGCAGCCTTGCTCGATCTTCACGCCCGGGCGTCCGGCTACTAAGGATGCGGCGGCGGCGAGCCTGCAGAAGAGTAATGCGGCGCTGATGATGTTGAGCTTGGAGCTGTTGGATCCGAGCAATAAGGTTGGGGAGGGGGACTTTCACGCGAGTGTTTGTCAGGCTTGGGCTTATTATAATGCTGTTGGGACGTTTGTTGGTGCTTGATGGAGGATTGTGGGAGTTTCGCGGTTCTCGCGGGTGTTATTGGGGCTATTGTGGTGGATGTGGTTTTGTGTTTGCAATTGTTTATATTGGCAGCCGGAGATGGGTTGAACTTTGTCGTCAATGATTATTGCAGTCAGTGTATTTGATATGCAGCTGCGAGCTAAAACGCTGTACTTTTGTTCGTAGTGAGTGAGGACACCGCTGGACTTTCTTAGTTTACTTCAATGCTAAACGGTATGTGCACGTCCTTCAGACACCTTGATGAATTCCAAGAACGAATCACGGAGCCGGGCATTTGACCCCGTGCTGACTAGTCAACGGAGCGATTTTCAACAGTCGGTCTGTAGAAAGATGATATAGAAGGCCAGGAAAGGATTCGTCCATCTATAAAGATTCCGGGCAAGCCTGGACATATCACTCCTGAAGCACAAACCAACACTGTCTGCATCTGTCAGAGTGGGACCGGGGTCTAATGGTTGGGGACTTGGGGTTGAACTCCGGTTCCACATCATCTCCGTTATCGCGTGGTATAGCAGGGATTGCCATTGTTGTTCACAAGCTAGGGAAATGCTGAAGGCCGAATATGTATCTAGAAGCGACTTTCTTTTCCAAAGCTCTCGCTCTCGTCCCGTGTTTTCTCAGAGTTGGCTAGCGTCCAGGGTGTCTTTCACATCGTTGCGAGTAATGGTCACAAGCTCGCCACTCTGGTGCACTTTCAATCTAGGCAAATGTTCGGCCAGATCGAATCGAGCACATGTCTCGTAGCATTATTGTCGTGGCATGTTCTTCGTTGCTGCGGTACATCTGCAAGTCCGGCAGCTGGCAGCCGTTCTCCGACCTGTTAACCGAAAAATAAGGTTTGCAGAAGCAACGACAAGATGCAGAATGACGCTTTGGCCAAGAGGTCTTGGAAGCAAAGATCGAACGTTCCACTGAGGCATCAAACCCTGGTCCCTCCGGTGCCTCCGACCAATCTGCCAATAGCACAGGCTTGCGCCTCGGAAGGATGGCAAAAATGCTGTCTTGATCCGTTTTTATCTTAGGGCACGAAAACGCTTCGTTCGGCAGGCGCGAGACGCGCCGGGCGGAAAGGACAAAAGCCCGCTCGCAGCACCCTCCCTGCGCTTTTATCTTTTCCTCATCTAATCTGATCGCCTGCTTTGTTCGTCTCACCCATCACTTCACTTCCCCGTCGCCTCAGTATGGGTTTCTTCGGCCAGGAGAAGCGTCCTGCCGACGCTCCTGCACACGGCGTTGTGGATGCCGAGAAGGGCCACCAGGATGCCAATGTCGCCACGGACAAGTACGACTCGGACAGCACCGACACCAACAGTCTCGAGGCTCGCAATGAGCGAGAGGTCCAGCAGCACCCTGACCAGATCACTGCCGATGCCCATATCGGTGTGCAGAAGGCGGAGGCTGCCACCCTGGTCTGGGGCAAGCCCGCTCTCCTCTTCCTTTACGCATGGTGAGTCGAGCTGCATGACCATCTCAACAACCGCCATGCTCATCAACGAACAGGGTCTGGCTCGTGGTCTTCATGATTGCGCTCGCCAGCTCAATCCACCTGCAAGCGACGCAGCGCGGACTGGGAGATCAGGCTACTCTGCCGGCAATCGGCACTGCCAGCATCCTTGGTGCCATCATCGGTGGTGTGCTCAAGCTACCCATCGCGAAGACGCTTAATCTTTGGGGACGCGCAGAATCCTGGTTCCTCTTCCTTGGTGTTTACATCCTTGGCATCATTTTGATGGCCACCTTCGATGGCACCGCAGGATACTCGGCTGGATACACCCTCTACTGGATCGGCTACGACGCCATCTACTTGATCTGCGACATCTTCATCGCGGACACATCTGGACTGCGCAATCGTGCTTTCGGCTTTGCCTTCATTAACACACCCTTCGTGAGTACAGAATAGGCCTTCTGTTGAAAGCATACTGACTTGCTCCAGATCATAACTGCGTTCGTTGGTCCGTATGCTGCGGAGTCTTTCATCAACAACGCGGGATGGCGATGGGCTGTCGGTGCATTTGCGATCATTCAGGTGGTCGTGATTGCTCCTCTTGGAATCCTCTTCAAGTTTTACGAGAAGAAGGCGAAGAAGATGGGTCTGTTCGAAAGTCGATCCAGTGGACGCTCTACGCTGCAGTCCATCGCGCACTACTTCCACGAATTCGACGTGGTCGGCGCTATCCTTCTCATGTCAGCGTTCGTGCTCTTCCTTCTGCCCTTCAGCCTGCAGACTTCAGCTCGCATCACCTACGGCAGCGGCGCTTTCATCGCCATGATTGTGGTCGGGCTGCTCCTTTTCCCCATTTTCGCCATTTGGGAGAAATTCTTTGCTCGCACTCACTTCATCCGCTGGGAGCTGTTCAGACAACGCACTATTGTTGGAGCTGTCATGGTCGCCATCGCCATCCAGTTTAGCTTCTACTGCTGGGAGCTTTATTTCAACCAGTTCCTCCAGGTTGTCTACGGCCTCTCGATTGCGGATGCAGGCTACATGCTGCAGATTTACAACGTTGGCTCTTGCTTCTGGGGCGTGGTCTTCGGCTTGTGGGTTCGCTATTCCCGCCACGTGAAATACGAGAGTCTCTGCTTCGGCCTGCCACTCGCATTCCTTGGCGCTGGTCTGACAATCTACTTCCGTGGTCAAAATGGAGGGAACGACGTCGGTTACCTCGTGATGACGCAGATATTCATCGCTTTTGGTGGCGGCACTCTTGTTATCGCCCACCAAATCGCTGCCATGGCAGCTTGCGATCGTGAGGGTGTGCCCATGGCTCTTGCACTTCTCGGAATGTTCTCTAGCGTCGGCCAGGCAATCGGCGCGGCTGTCATCGCCGCCATTTACGCCAAAGTCTACCCTGAGGCCGCCGCATCGAAACTGCCTGCGGGCAGCGAGGCCGTTGTTAATAGTCTCTATCTCGGTGGAGCTTCGAAATCTCTCACTTTTGCCGTCGGCACGCCAGAGCGCACCGCAGCCGACTATGCCATGCAGCAGGTGCAGAGGTGGGGTGGTGTGGCAGCGACATGTGTCTTGATCATGGCCATTCCCGGTATCGCATTGTGGAAGAACTACAAGCTGGACAAGAAGCAGAACAAGGGCACTGTGTTCTAAGTGCACAGCTTCAGCGGACGAGCCACAGGAAGTAATGTGGGTGGGTCGGGTCAATCGCTGAGGACTTCGCTCTCGGCTCTTCAAGAGGTGTAGCGACAAAATGCTTTCAACGCAGTAGTACTTTAGACGGTTTAATGATCATGACGCCTTTTTATTCCAGACATCTGGTGACGGGTCCTGCTCATACAGTGTTGTCACAAAGGGATGTAGTCTTTATGCTCAAGTGTGTACGACACGAGCATCAGCCACGTGTTCACCTCTGCTATGACATGTATTCTTTTGTGCAAGCAGACTAGAGCATAGTCAGAGTTATGAACAAATACCCGCTGAAACGCTGTTCACAGCTCGCATTAATCTCAGTATTCAGTACGCCGGTATATTCCGTCATAGAGATTCGGACGCTTTCCATGCCACTGAGAGTACTTACGTACACAAACTTGAGCGCAAGAAATGTACCGTGTCCGACTTGTTTGCTATATGTCAGTCTTCTCAGGGAAAGCACACGATCTCATTGATTACAATTTGTGCAAGCGCAATTCGGCCAAAAATATCTCATCTTCAACACCGTTCTTCACTTGCACAGCGCCGTTGATCTCGAGTCGTGTTGATGCATCAACTACTGCATGTCTCGGGCGTGTGCACAGACAGCATCGAGACCAAGGAGACGCGCGCGGACGCGATCTCTTGACCCTGCCGAAAGCTTCCCCAGCCCATTGTCTCACAACAACACAGTCAAGGGAATCGCTTCCTGCCATTCCATTATTCACACTGCTAGGGGTATTGCGCCCAATTCACTGCATTCGCCACGAAAGCGAGCGGCCATATCACTACCAGAACGTATTCCCAC
The DNA here is from genome assembly GCA_001553865.1 of Cladosporium sp. BSL10. Classification (NCBI taxonomy): domain Eukaryota; kingdom Fungi; phylum Ascomycota; class Dothideomycetes; order Cladosporiales; family Cladosporiaceae; genus Cladosporium; species Cladosporium sp. BSL10. The sequence goes on from LJJI01000021.1 coordinate 31,119, forward strand.
AAACAAAGCCCACAAAGTGCCCACAAACAATGCCACCTGCGCCGGCCGTTTAGCACCAGACGATGATCCAGGACGAACCCGAAACCTTGAGCAGTCCGGCGCGGCGCAAGCCTAGGAAGCTGCAAGTGCGCAGCAATCGAACAAGTGTCGACGAAAGTGCCATGGATATGTCTAGTCTGCGCCGCAGTCGCAGTCGCACCGACAATGAGGCCCTCGAGTCCTTCAACCAACCCGACCACCAATTGCCCGCCCTGCCGATCGACGACGACAGCTACTTCCATGAGGAGACGCCGAGCGCTATGCGCCGATCGGACGAGCCCAGCGAGCTTTCGCTGCAGAGCGAGGATGACGGACACGATTTGGACGAGAGGGAGATGCGAAGGCACTTGATGGACGTCGAGTCGAGTTTCATGCCGGAGAGCGCGCCTGCGCAGACGAATGAGCAGAATCTGGGCCTGGACGACACTTACACTGAGTTGGCGAAGCCGGGTGGGAAGACGCCGCCGTCGGACTCCATGCAGGCCAGCTTGATGAGCCCGGAATCGCTACCGGAGCATGAGCATGCCGCTTCTGAGCAGAACGGGGAGCAAGAGTCAGAAACACCGGAATCGCAACACCTGCAAGAGAGCTTTGATAGCAATGATACGGAGGAGGAAGAAAGTGGTGACAGTTTCATGTCGCCTGCTGCGGCGGCTTCACAAAGGTCTGACACGCGGCAGGCATCGGCTCAGGGCAAGGTGACTCCTCCACCAGCACGAGCGAACCAGGCTTTTGCTCAATCTGTGTCGGACATGTCTTCCAGCTATTTGTCGGGATCATCTCTCAGGGATCGTCCAGGCTCGAAGGCTTCCAACAGCCAAGCTCAAGACGTGCCACTGCCTTCGTCCCGCGCGGCATCTTCACTTGGTAGCTCGCAAGTGGTTTCACCGCGCCGACTTCGACCCGCGTTTCTTAGCAGCAGACAAATGAGCAGTCAGAGGTCTTCCCGGTCTACGAATACAATTACATCAGAATTCTCTGGCAGCGACACGACTGTTGGCGCTGATTACGCTCTGCAAACTGGCGGCGCGAGGCCGTCGAGTGGTTCTGTGTCTGGGAATAATATTCGCACATCAGACTTCTTGAATCGTCTGCCAAGTATGGGGAGTGATGCCTCATATATGAGCCGGGACGCCGACACGTTCCCTACGATCGCTAGGCTGTCGGCCAACACGAACCAACACCGCCTTTCTACACGATTTGAGGAGGACGAGGAGCCTCGAACACCGCGCCCATCAACAGCTCGTAATGATGCGCCAACCGATACTGTTCTAGCACAGCGAATCGAAAATATTCGAGTCCCCGAAACGGTGGCACGAGATTTCCGCGCGCGAAATCCTACTTTGACGGACAGGCGACCTGCTTCATCGGACGGTCCGGCACCATCGGCCTCACTTGCCGGAGATCGACCGCGCAGGACGTTGACTCTGAAGGAACAGAACGGCAAGATCGACAAGCTTACCAAAGAGAACTTTGATCTTAAGCTCAAGATTCACTTCCTTGATCAAGCTCTGCGAAGTCACTCTGATGAAGGTGTACAGGAACTCATCGACAAGAACGTTCAACTCCAGACCGACCTTGCCAACGAACGGAGGGAAACACAGTCTATGCGTCGTAAGATGAGAGAGATGGAGCGGAAAACAAAAGAGCTCGAGCAAGGGCTTGAGGAGGCACAAAATGCTAGAAACTCTGCCAGAGACAACGAGCTTGATGAGGACGATCCAACACTACAGGCCGAAATGCACGAAGAGATTCTGTACCTGCGTCAGCAGCTGGACTACTCGGAGAACCAGGTCACCACGATGCGCGAGGAAATCATGACTGAGAAGCTTGAAAAGCGCAAGATGGCAGAACACATGCGTAGTATGGCTGGCCATCGCGCTGAAGACAACTCTGGAGTACGCGAGACGATGGAGATGTGGCAGGATCTGCTTAATGCCGAAACTGGTCGCCGTGAGCAGTCAGAGGAAGATGCTCGCAAACTAAGAGAGGAGCTTGCTGCTCTGCGAATTGACCATGCCTCACCTGCACATCGCCTGGAGAAGCGACCGAGTCGCAATAGCAGATTGGGTGTACCGCAGGGCGGTGACGGAGTGTCTGATTACTCTAATGGCGCTGGTGAGACTGAATCAAGTCATACTCTTATTGAAAACCTGAGGCATGAGAACGCGGAGCTCCGCCGCGATCTCGGTGCACAAACAAGTATGCTCACGTCACGCAATCGTGAGCGCGAGCGACTGCAGCAAGAAATCGAAGATCTCAAGCTTCTGCAACGTAAGAGTGATGGCACACGTTCGATGGCTGGCGACAGCATCTTCGAGCGATCCATCTCAAGGGCCCACCAACGCGCCCCCTCGCTCGTGAGTGATCCTAACGGGGTTACTGATACCGAGCGAGACGAGTGGGACAGAAAAGAAGGCCAACTACGAGATCAAAACGCGGAACTTCGCCTCAAATACCAGGAGCTCGAACGAACGCACAACACACACCTGCAGTATGTCTCAGCGTTGGAAGGAGACTTCCAAGAGATGGAGAACGATCTGAACGACGCCACGGAAGACCTCAAGGCCCTGGTTACAGAGCGTGACGACGCTTTGCAGTCCTCGGAAGAGTTACAGAACGAGTATCAACGACTCGAGCTAGAGGCTGTTGCTGAGATCGAGAAGCTTGAGAAAGAGATCGAGAACATCCACTCACAACTGCAGGGTGCTCTTAAGAGAGCTCAAAAGATACAGACTAAGCTCGATCACACCACGGATGGCTACAAGGGTTTGCAAGGGGAACTCCGAGAGATCACGCAAAGCGTCATGAACCTCGAAGATGAGAAGCAGGCCAATGTGCGCACGATCGAGTCGCTTGAGCAGCAACTTGCCGAGACCGAGGATGAGCTGCAAAAGTGGGAGGAGAAGTGCAAAGAACTCGATCAGAAGAACAGGAAACTTGAAATCACACAAGAAAGTCTCCACTCTGAGATCACCTTCTTGCGCGAGGAGCAAGAAGGCGACAAGATCAAAATCGGCGAGCTTGAGGATGCTCTCAATGCTGCTCAACAGAATATCCAAGACGAACAGGAGAAGCTTCGTGAGATGGAAGATGAGATTGTTCAAGAGCGCGAGCAGCGCGATGTCTTGGAGAATCAGTCCAAGGAGGAGGTCCAGAAGGTGCTTGATGGCTTAAATATTGAAGGTGCCAAGACCAAGGACGAAGTCAGGAAACTCAGACGTGCACTGTCGGCCAAGGAGGTAGAGGCAAGCTCCTGGAAACAGCGTCTCGAGGAGCTTGAGGACAACCTCCGACACGTCCTGGGTGACGCGAATGGCACCAGACAGAGCATGTTGGCCGATATCGAGAAGCTACAACGCGACCTCGAGCAGACTATTAACCATCTTGATCGCACGAAGATGGACATCGCTGACAAGGACCGTCTGCTCAGGCACCGTGATGGCCTCCTGGAAAGCACAAGCTTGGAAAGCAGACGCTTGTCCGATCTTCTCGACAAGGAACGCGCAGCCCGAAAGCACGATCTCGACATCTTCGAGAAAGAATCTCGCGGGAAGGCGACGACTATGCGTACAATTGCACAACACGAGTCGCGTGTGCTGGAGCTCGAGACGGCTTACAGCCAGGACAAGCGCAAGATGTCTGCTTTGGAGCAGCAATATCGCGACCAGCTCTCTGATCGCAATGCCATACTTCTAGCTCTTTGGAACCGTCTGTCGACACTTTGTGGTGCTCAGTGGGCTCATGACAACAGCCTCGTCAACGGTGAAGTTCCTTCGATTGAAGTCATTGGCCGCGGTTTGCCAAGTTTCAACAAAAACATCCTCGGAGCTGTTAAGAGAGTTGAGGGTTTGATGGGAGACTTCAAACAACGCATCAAGTCCGTTGAACGGGATTTAAACAAGGATTATCAGACCTTGGAGCACAATCTCGACCTTCGCGTCCGGCGTTTAGACCAACTCGAACGCGCCATCAAAGACACCCAAGCCCGCATGGCCGAAGAAGCCGCAGCTGCCGCTCAAAGGCCCCAGACCAACCGCTCCGTAAGCTCGCGCAGCATGAAAGGCTCCGAAGAAATCGCAAAGCTCAAGTCCGAAGCCAAAATCCTCAAAGCAGAACTCCAGTTCCATCGCCAGCACCCCAGCGCCATGGCCCAGCAGCTCCTACACCAGCAGTCCCAACAGGGCGACCACGTCCGCACATTTTCGAGCGGCAGCGGCAGTGGCACCAAACCCCCCAGCCCCGCCCGCACGATCATGAGCACCCTGCTCCGCCACCACAGCACGTCGGCCATCGACCAGCAGTCGCAATCCCAACTCGCGCAAGCAGCACAAGCTGCTTCTGCCGCTACCGGCCTGCAGGGCCAGAGCACATCCATCGCGCTTGACCAGACGCCCCTCCAGCGTGTGGAGACCGGCGCCAGCGAGCAGCGCTGGATCCACCGTCTTAAGGAGATGGAGCGGCGGTTGAAGGCCGAGCGCGAAGCGAGACTGCTGGATCGTAGGGGCGCCAGACAGAGGCTTGAGGAGCGCAGCGCGGAGAACGAGGAGTTGAGGATGATGCTGGAGAAGGAGAAGCGGAGGGAGAGTGTTGTTGAGAGCGTAAGCGGGGCGGAGGACGAGTATTTTGATCGCAGGGGGGAGAAGATGTGATCTGTAAGTTTACGAGGGTGAGGCTTTGATTTTCGATTTTCGATCTCGAGTCGTTCCTTTGCCTTTTCTTTTATGTTCCTTAGGATGGTTTTGTCTCTTGCTTTTCCTTTTGCTGGTTTCTCATGTATTGCTAGCTCGGGAGCGGCATGGACACTGAAGCTTGATGACTGTCTACGGAGGCTTCGACTCTCTTATATTAGATTCTGTAGTTCTGTAGAGGGCTGTGATCGGGGCCTCGTCTGTACAACACGTTGAGCATGAATGCCACTTCTAAATTCTTCGAAACCAGCCCTGCAGCCGTTTCAACCAGTCGAACACATCTATACACGTACTAGGCTCGTACTGTTGCAGGTGGCATTTTTCCCATATCCGATAAAGTAGTAAGGAATGATAAAAGTAGTCTTTAGAGGTCTATTCAACAGGCGACAAACGACCCATGACTCCCAACTTTGCACTTCAAGCATCTCCCGCAACCTTGAATCCACTGCTTGGATACGATACAATTTCCCTCTTCGCAGTGTGTTTGGCCTGTCCCATCGTTACTGTGAACGCTTCTTGATCGAAGATAAAATATCCACTCCGCAAGAACGGGTCACCAAGATTATCACTTGCATCGCTACTGCCGATGGGAGCATTGCATGAACCGTTACCGAAGCTTGTGACAAGCTCGTGCAAAGGCACTTCAATCTTGCCCGCATTACCGAAGTTAACAGTGATATTTCCTGGGGCGTTTTTCGGTTCTTTGTACTTGCAGTCCACCGGGAAGACAGAGTTCACCCTCTCTGTCGTGTTCGTGATCCCCAGGGCAGGCGCAACAAGGTTGTAGATACTAGGCGGCATGTACCATTGTGAATTGCCAGTGTCAAGGAGGTAGGGTTGTCCTTCGTTGATCGGACCAGATCAGTAAGTTTGTTCGGCGTACTTTCCAGCAATGTCAGCCTCGATAGATGTGACATTGACGTAGTTAGTGCTGTCTTGCGTGAGACTGGGGCTGAAGGGGTCGACCGTTCTCACCGTGAAGAGCGCGCCTTTGATCTTAGCTTTGTCGTACGCAGCACCAAGTATCACTTCGGAATTGGTCTTGTTAGGTTTATTGGACCCGAGGTAGACGCTCAAGGCGACCCTGTTGATTGTGGAAGCGTTCTTCAGCTGGGGAAGCAAATACGGCCCAGCACCTTCATGGCAGCGAGGTCCGTTCCCTTGGAAGGTCAAGCCAAAGCCTAAAAGATCTCAGTCTGTGATCGCAACCTCTTGCGGGTATAAGCTTACCAGCAATAGATGATGCCGGGTACGGGATCTGTTCGGAAAAGCCGATGTTCTCGAGATAACCGAAAAAATTGTGTGGTGTAGTAACACCGCCAATGCCTACAGTATCGTTCAGGTAGTCACCGGATCCGAAGGAAATCAGCTCATTGGTGAAACCCGAGCCTTCATAAATGGATGACCTGGTGATAAATGAAGTCAGCATATCGCCCTCACTACGAACAAGCTACCCAGTGTTAGGGAGTATCAATTATCTCTACGAGCCATGTCGAACGAAGGGACAGCGACACTAGAGCCGTTGGCCATCAATTTGCAATCACTTACGAGGATGTCAAATTGTTGAAAGCACCGTAATAGGCGCAAGGCTTGTTGTCGTCATTGCAGAACGAGCCCCGTGAGTCGAAGAACGAGATTGTGGGACTGTCTGTGTCTATCAGGAGCCATTCTTTCTGTGCCGGTGTGCCAACGGAGAACTGGGCGAGATAGGAAGTGAGGTCGGCAGCACGTGACAATGGGGCGGCTATGGTACCCGCGGGCGCGTTGTAGCTGGGGGCCATAGACGAGGGGAAGGAAGATGGAGCCATGATGCTTGATGATGGACAAGATCCATGGTATGGAGTGCAGAGTACTGGTTATGTATTGCGCTCTGTAGGCATACACGAAGTTGACGTCAAGACGGTTCAAAGCCGGTAGAAGACACTTTGACCATTATCGCTGAATATAGCATGGCATCTAGTAGAAATTGCGATGCAGCTACATCTGCTTCGTACCATGGTGCATCTACCATGAATGGCTTGGGCTCTTGAAGAGGCGAAGCTTTTGCCCTGGCCCGTGCCTCTGAGCTTGTTTATTCTTGCCGCGCGTTATTTGCGTCACAGGACCTTTTATCTTTTGATTAATTTGTTAATTTGGTACAATGCTCCTCGTGCCGAAACATACCTTGTGGGCGATGTTAGCTTCGGCTATGTACACGGGGTCAATTGGATACGAAGTTCAAGGTTCAAGTTGGGTAGGTGCATTCACCTCCTAGTGCTGCGAGCTCACCTCATGAGCAGGTAACAACGACGTTTTGCGACTGATATCGGTGCGTGCAATCTCCCAGAATACATCCAGGAAGCGTGTGAGTCCAAACCACGGGCCGGATACTCTCGAAAATCAAGCATTGCTGTGGACTTAGCGCAGAGCCAAACCAGGACAAGCTCTCGTACTGTGAACTGGAATCAATTCCTAGAGGTTCCGGGTCGATAAACATTTAGCCGCAAATCCGGTAGAATCCAGTAATTGTGTCACACCGCGTGGATCCGGGAGTGCTATGAATAAATTTGGGTTACAATCGCGACAGTGTCCAAGTGAGGTCAAAGGTCACGGTGACGATACAGCTCCCAGCTGGTCATCGTAAAACCATCCTACACAGCCGTACAGAACCAGTGCAGCACAATAGATAAATTAGCAGCATTGCTCAAGTCAGCTCATCTTCCTCCAAAGCAGCCTCTCTGTCGACACCATTCAAGATCTCTCCCCCGTTCGTATCATGTATCTCTCTGTAATCCTCCCTGGAGCACTGTTGGTAGCTACTGCTAGCAGTGCTCCGCCTAGCAATGCTGGCAAGACCAAAACGTCCAGTAACTATGCTGTGAGTCACACGAAGATAGTCAAAGAATAAGACGTTGACGATGCTGACGATCTTTCCGCACCCAGGGCGCAGTACATTACGGCCATGACATAGTTGAGGTCAGCGCCGATATCATCATCCCCAACTGCACCGTAGGACTTCCGAAGAACTCGTACAGTGACTACACATCTGATGGCTGGGTCGGCCTGAGCGCTTACAATGGAGTTCAAGGCGGTCTGATACAGACCGGTAAGTTCAGCCTCAGTCCAGAAGCTGCACTACATGAGACTAATATGTGTAGGTGTCACGTGTGCTGCCTCCGCTAATAGTCCCACCAAATACACGGTCTGGACGGAGTGGGCCCCAGACCCGCCGGTCTTCTACAACAGCTCGAACTTCCACACTGGAGATGTTGTGCGCGCTCGTGTAGTAGCGCATTCGGAGAATTTTGGAACTACATCTCTCGAAAACCTGTCGACCGGCGAGAAGCTGGAGACTTCGTACTCCAACCAGAGCTATACCTTGAAGTTGACAGACGTCGAATGGGTCGTTGAGTCTCAGCTGGAATTCACAGAGCTGGGCCCAGAGGGCCTGCTGGGCGCAAGGTATACGCCGTGGATATTTGAGAATGCCGAGTACCTCACCGAGGGTAAGCACGGGACACTGTATCATGGAAGCATCACATGACTGAACCTTTATGTGAACAGACGGCGATATTCAGATACGTCACAAGTTCAATCTGAACACTCCCGATGACCATCTGATCGATACGGTCCTTCAAGGCGTCAAGATTGCTGAAGCGATCTTTGACGAGCCCGGGAAACTGCAAGTCAACTTTACAACACCGGCCAACTACACCGTCCCAGGACTGGATTAAACAGCTAAGAACGTCGCCTGAGTCTCCTCCATGGCAAGCATGTCTTACACAAATTTCCTGGGAGACCCGGAGTGTCCATTTAGCAACACTGACCCGCAACTTGAAGCTAGATGTGTCCATGAAATGGGGTACGAATAGTCAAATAATTTGGTAATGGATTTAAGTGGAGGGCCTCATCAGCAAAGACGTTAAGTAGCTGTTCTACGGGTCTTAGGAGAGCGAAGTAGAGCGAGTCTAAATGCAAATCCAAGTCAGCTATCTGCTTTTTGAACAGTCAATCTGAGGGAGAGCTTACGGTACGGAGGAAAACTCCCTGGACTACCGCATCTTCATCGAAACCGGTTCCGCTTTGATACCAGGGACCGCAAGCTTCTACTGTGCCTTCAACATTTGCGCAATCGCTTGCAGTCGCATTGACGCAGTACTAGCACCAGAAGACGTCAGCAATTCTAGCAATGCTCGAATTGACATCTCATGCAAAATTATTGTCGCTGACTCACCATGAGAGGCGCCCAGAAGGAATAGTTGACTAGATTGTCGTTGGCGACCCCAACGGTCCACTGATGAATGTTCATCGTGATGCTAGCCGCAAAGAGTCGTGGTGGATCGGTCGAATCGCCCAGAGCCTCAAAGAACTCGTCGTATTGCTCGTCGGACGCATCGCCGCCAGCAATTGTGCGATTGGCTGCGATGAATGAATTTGTGCCGGTTTGGTCAATAATGCAGCAAGGGGAGCCAGTGCTGCACCTTGTGCCTGCGCCGATGCCACGAGCTTCGCCCTGGCGCACCAAACCAAAGCCTTCTTCGATCGTGACGGTGCACTCTGCTACGACCGTCTGACAGAAAACTAACGCTATCATCATGATGCAGACGAAAAATCCTGTTTCCTTCGAGCCACTGCGTCTTGAGGTGCTGCTTGACTGTGCATCAATGGTGCTGTTGAGTTGCCCTTGACAGAACACATTCGTGTCAACGGCATCGGCGTCGACTTGAGATGTTGTGTTGTCTCCATTGAAAAGACAAGCCACGAAGGCCCGCATGTCGCTTGGGTTGAAGTTCTCCATCTCGCAGCTCGATCACTTCGGTGCCGTTGCAACACATCTGCATGCGAGTATTTTTATTGGTCTTGGTCCCGCAGACGAATCTCTCGGAGGACGGGAGTAGAGGCACTCCAACAAAGCTGTCGCATTCAAGGGTGAATGTAGGCGATGGCCTTGGAACAAATATTCTGGTATTAGTTGGCTGGTTGAAAGCGGAACAGTTTCGTTGTGACGGTGTCGACGACGCCATTGTTGCAGGTTTCATGGACGAAAAGAGTGCAGGAATTGCTTCAATGTGTGGCATACAGTATATGGCCACAGTAATATGCACAAGGCCTGACATTAAGGTAGCCCGGTATCGACGATTAAATATGCGAATCAGTACCTGTATTGGCCATAGTATGTGACGACCAAGACGATGAGGAGAAGAACAAGACGGGAATAGAACACCAAGAGGACCAGAGCACTATGTCGTAGTAAAGGATCCTTTAAAACGTGGATTCATTTACTTGGCGCAGAGATGTGCTCGGACAGGCCATGATCGACCGAAAAGCAAGCGTGCTACCAATATGTGTCAATCGCATGATCTGAAGACCAACCTCCGATTGAGATGGATTGGACGGAACAGCATGAACCGTGGTTGTTTGTTGACTTCTTAAGTCGCTATTGAGGGTCATGGGGAAATTCACCCTCAAATCCGGAGAGCTGAGCCAGGAACGATGGGAAGGGCAGTCGAAGGTCTCAACAAAAGAGTTCCGTCTGCATCCGTTCCTTCTCCGTTCCGCGGCCTTGGCGATGCAGCCTGATCCTTGTTGATCATCAAGGTACATGTCATGATATCGCCAACTTCACTTCGAAAGAAAGAGGGCAACAACATGGCCTCTTGGAGCCATCATCTACTACTGTTACTCCACAAATTCCCAAGACCGCGGAAGATTAGCCATGAAGGAAGCTTGGCAACAACTAGTTCCAACGCCGAAGAACATGCCTTCTGTGCCTGCTCGTCTATCATATTCGTTGGTTCACGTAAGTGTGCATGCTGAGACCAATTGAGTCGACAAAAGTCGGCCGACGACCCGACACGCTCTGCAGATAGCATGATTCTTCTATCTCCCGAGGAGGCTGCATCTCCCTGTGACTCCCAAGTCTTGCGGAACAACGAGTGATCAGTCACCATTTCCTATCACAGCAGGCCGGCCGACTTCAACGCACCAGCTGCAGCTACAATGATGGTACTAGGCGCACGAATCGCATGAGCAACATTGCGCAATCCGAATTGCGTCCAACAATATTGCTGCAAGATGCATGTTCTTGCGTACTCAAGCCAGAACTTCGAAGGGTGGGCTCACTCTATGCTCGTGGACCACCGCACCAGATGCATGAGCTCGGAAATAAAGATCCATTGAGTGAATGCCGAGAGAGAATTACATCCCTTGCTTCGAGGTCCCCAACAAACTCAAGTCCTGAATTGCAACGAAATGGGAAGCGACGCCTCGTCCGAGAACTAATCCGGCAGCTTCCTTATGTGACTCTTCCATAGCACCCGAGGACTACGGAATATGTGTGCTTCCACACTACCGACTGACCGAAGCACGGGAGTTGTTCATACTGACTACTCATCCTAATAGGCAGGACTTTGATCGAACGAACGTACCAGAGATCTGGTAACATATGTGCTGGCGGCAACCAGTGCCGAATCTGGACTAATACCGATGGAGGCTGCCGTCAAGGATTTTGCAACTCCTAGAGCTACCAGGCCTGCTATCCTGCAGACCAGATTGCTTCGTGGACCGAGCAGGGCGCGGACGATTGCGAGCCTTCTGGCTTCTCGCAAGTGTCGAATGTTGCTCCTTTTCTGGAGATGTACTTGACTTCGCCTTTGCCGCAGCAACAGCCTGATGACAGGATCTCGTCCTTCGGTGGCATCGCTGGCACCATAGAGACCACAATGGCCATTGAAAACTCTAAAGCCGAGAACAAGAGGATCGCAAGCCACCATGGTGCTACTGGAAGAAAGCCAGCAGCCAGATGTGAGCCGTGCAAGCCGCGCGTTGGAAAGCTCTATGCATGAAAATGTCGATCAATGGACGTTGCCGCTGCGGAGGACAACGACTCCATCGTATGTAGCTGTATTCCGATGGCAAATTGGAGGGAGGTAGATGCCGAAAAAGGATTCTGTTCGACACATAGTTTATGTTAGAGAGGTTTTGGTAGCAGCCCAGCAGAAATTCGTCACGCTAAAATGTCCCATCGTGTTGCTACTTCTCCGGCAGTATATTTTGGCATTACGAAGCCGAATGCGGCAGCTGCATGCGAGCATGCTACTTGCGACTTGCGCAAAGCCCAGAATATGTGGTTTCTTGGGAGCCAGACGTGGAGAGTCGTGCCGCGAAATGACTAGTGGTCCTCTTGGAAACACAGAATTTCTTCACACCGCCGAAAATCGCACAATTGTGGTTCCAGTTCGCATGTACGTGCAATTTTTATCCATCGCTTCGGCTATCTGAATCTGATACGCGACTGGGGTAATCGTTCTGGGAAAGTCCTTGCGGCAACGTGTGGGGAAGAAAGGCACTTTTAGTCGAGACTAAGGTCTTGGGAGCAAGCGGGCCAACCAGCAGCGCCGTAATGACCGAGACAGATACGCCGTTTGTCATGACTTCATGGGCAAAAGCGTACAAGTACTCTCCAATGCCCCTGGAAATTTTCTCGCATCGCCTCTCAGCTGTTGTCCTCCTCGTGTCACCTCTCTGCTCATCCCAATCGTCGACCGAGCCTTCAACATGAGCGCCACCGCCCAGAAACTCGTCCAGTTCGGCACTAAGCATGTCGCAAAAGGCATCGGGCGCCTCACACCAGAGGTTATCGAGAGCGGAAGTGGCAGCTATGTGAGCATGGTGGGCGGCCGCAAGTACCTCGACTTCACCACTGGCATTGGTGTCACTAACCTGGGCCATTGCCACCCGGCCGTCACCAAGGCCGCACAGGACCAAGTGGGCAAGCTCGTTCACGGCCAGGTCAACATTGCTTTCCAGAAGCCGTACCTCGAGCTCGTGGAGAAGCTGATTCCTGTTATGCCACACAAAAGTCTGGACACTTTCTTCTTCTGGAACTCCGGCTCTGAAGCTGTCGAGGCTGCCGTGAAGCTCGCTCGTCACGCCACCAAGAAGCAGAACATCATTGTCATGCAAGGCTCGTACCACGGACGAACTTTCGGCACCATGGCCATGACCCGGTCAAAGACCATCTACGGCGAGAACTACGCTCCTCTGATGCCGGGTGTCTTCTCCGCTCCATTCCCGTACTGCTCCCAGTGCTCCATCGCCAAACACTCCAAGGGTGAATTTGACTCTTCCAACTGCTGCATGGATCCCGTCACCCAGCTCGAGCTACTACTCAAGCGCGAGACCGCACCCTCAGATACCGCTGCCATCATCATCGAGCCCGTTCTCGGAGAAGGCGGCTACGTTCCCCCTCCACCGGGCTACTTCGAGGCCGTCCGTAAGATCTGCGACAAGAACGGTATCCTCCTCATCTTCGACGAAGTTCAATCTGGCTTCGGACGTACCGGCAAAATGTTCGCTTGCGAGCACTGGGGCGTGCGCCCTGACATCCTCGTCATGGCCAAGGGTATTGCCAACGGCTTCCCACTCTCCGGAATCGCCTCCCGCAAAGAACTCATGGACATGCAGAAGCCCGGCTCCATGGGCGGAACCTACGGTGGAAACGCCGTTGCGTGCGCCGCAGGTGCTGCCGTGCTTGACACTTTCAAGAAGGAGTCGATCCTTGACAACGTGAACGCCCGTGGCGCCGAGCTACGAAAGACACTCACAGATGCGCAAGCTGATGCGAAGACTTCAAAGATCGTTTACGACATCCGTGGTCTCGGTCTGATGCTTGCGCTTGAGTGCCAGCCCGGTCACAACTACGCGTCAAGGATCCAGAGCAAGTGCATGGAGAAGGGCCTTCTTGTTCTGACTACGAGCATTTACGACACACTGCGATTCATTCCTCCGCTCAACATCTCCCAGGAGGAGATGGCAGAGGGCTGCCGGATAGTGAAGGAGTCCATCGACGAAGTGGCTCTGGAGGGATGATTTTGATTATGATACCTGAGGAATTATTACATCTCATTTCTGTACTTTAATGCAAAAGACACGCTTCACGAATACCCAACCATTTCTACAGCTTCGCTTGTCCCTTCTCCGGTGGCAAGACCCGAACGCCCTCATATGGTACACCCAAATGCCAAAACACCTGGTCCCATCGATCATTTCCAAACCAACTTCTCTTCTCCCCACTTCCGTTAACACCTACTATCCACGGGGCGCCAAACGCGCCCGACCCTTTCGTGACGTCGATAACGCGCTTCTTGTTCTCAGGCGTGAGGGCTTTCTTCATAATCTCATCAACTTCCTGGGCCGAGAACACGCCATCGAGGGCCTTATGGATCCCTTCCGGAGTCGAAACGTTGATCCCTTTACTCCAGTATCCTGAGGCCAAAGCTTCAAAAGTTGCCTCGAACTTCTCTGCTGGGTGGTTGAATTTGATGAATGTCGCGACGCGGACTGGCTGTTCACCCGTCATTAGTTCTGCGAGACAACAAGCTTTCTGGACAGGTGAGACTTACGAAAAGAGACGAGATCGGAAACACTTCAGGCGGCACGACTTTCAGGCCCAGTAGTCTCCCCGTCAAATCACTGTCTTGGGCCGAGAATGCTTGCTTCCAGTGTGGCGTCGGTGCGAAAGGATTGCCTGCAGCATCGCGCGCACCCCCGAGGAAGAAAGGCAGGATGTCGACTTCTATGCCGTGTGCATTGAGGAGTGGGCGGAAATTCTTGACGTTTGTAAAGCCGAACCAGGAGTAGGGTGATACTTTGCGAGTGTCAGTATGCTCAGATAAGGCTATGAGACGGATGGTACGGCTTACCGCAGTCAATGTAGATGGTGAGCTTGCCACCCTTGGTGATGCTCATGATGCCGGCCAATTGCGGAGATATATCAGACACGAAACCTGAGGTGTTGTTCGAATGTCTGAAGCGTGAGAACATTGATATCGAATACTTGAATACTTGATCGCGGTGGGGATAATTGTGGGGTGCATTAGCGTGGTTTCTTTACACCGAGCCGCGGCTTGCGATTCGAATACCTCCAGTTCCGATGAAGAGTAATCATTCTGGATCACTCATCCATCTCCGACTTCATCAACATCCAAGCTCCATCACGCCGAGATCAACAAGACGGCTGGAAATATCACGTGAACATCTCACCTCGGCCGTAACGTGTCGACGATGGATCTCACGTATATCATGAGTCGAGTGCTGCGGCGTTCCTGCTGCTCCAAACGTAGCAGCCACAATGCCTATTGAATCTCCTTACCCGCCCATCACGGTCCCCGAAGTCGATGTATGGACTTACTATCTCGAGCGCCCTGATCGCGAGTACCCAAACGACCATGGTAAGTGTCTACATACAACTTCCTGGAAGGCTCGAAAGTCCTAACATCACCATAGTGCTATTCGTAGACGTCGCCACTGGCAAGCAGCTCACATTCAACCAGATCCGAGCGAGCAGTGAGCAATTTGGCAAAGGACTCCAGGAGCAATGGCGATGGTGCAAGGGAGATGTGATGGCTACGGTGTCGCCCAACACCGTTGACCTCGTGCCTGCAACTTTCGGAGCCCTCCGTGTTGGTGGCGTGATCTGCCCTCTGAACTTCCTGTATACCGTGGACGAGCTGGTGTCCCAACTTACATCTTCGAAAGCCAAGGGACTGATCACAAGCTCAGCATGTCTGGAAGTTGTTCGTGAAGCAGCATCGAAGATTGGCCTGCCTTTGGATCGAATCCTACTGGTTGGAGATGTGGACCCGGAGAATAACGTTCCACACTTCTCCAGCCTTCGCGGTTCTCCAGAGGCCACTGAAAGAGTTTCAATCAATCCGAAGGAAGATTTGGCATATTTGGTGTACTCTTCCGGAACCACTGGCCTGCCGAAGGGCGTCATGCTGACTCACAACAACATCGTGGCCAATTCCATTCAGATTGCCGCGGCAGAAGGCCCGGATATAACACATTGGAGGAAAGACAGGAGTCTTGGATTTTTGCCCATGTATCACATATATGGTACGGGCGCCTACATTGTTTCCAAATTCACCGCTGACTCAACTAGGCGTCGCCGTCCTGATGCTGTCGCCACTCCACCGCGGCGTCACCACGTACATCATGCGCGCCTTCAACCTCCCGGAGTTTTGCAAAGTCATAGAGCAGGAGGCCATTACAGTCGCATACATTGTCCCGCCCGTCGCACTCGCTTTGGCCAAAGCTCCAGCCGTCTCCAAATTCAACTTGTCCTCACTCCGCTTCATGCACTCCTCTGCCGCCCCAACTTCGAAGGAGATCATCGTCGCCGTGAACGACAGGCTCGGCGTCCCAATACGCCAAGGCTACGGTCTCTCTGAAGCGGCGCCGGGCGTATGTTCACAGCGCTCAGCAGCGTGGGACACACCGATCGGCACCAGCGGGCGCTTAGTGCCCAGCATGTCAGCCAAATTCGCTCTCGAAGACGGTAGACAAGCGGCGCCAGGATGCGAAGGCGAGATATGTCTCAAGGGTCCCAATATTTTCAAGGGGTATTACAACAACCCGGATGCGACGGCGAGTTCATTCGACTCTGAAGGCTGGTACCACACTGGCGACGTCGGCCGGGCGGATGAGCAGGGTAACATCTATATTACTGACCGCCTGAAGGATCTCATCAAGTATAACGGCTTCCAGGTTGCTCCCGCGCAGCTAGAGGATATTTTACTTGGGCATGCTGCTGTCGCCGATGTAGCTGTCATTGGAGTCTACAGCGAGCAGCGTGCGACGGAGCTTCCCAGGGCGTATGTTGTTGTAGCTAACGGCCACCAGGGCGACAAGAGACTCGGGGAAACCTTGCAGGAGTGGCTGAACGAGCGTGTCTCGCCGCACAAGAAGCTCAGAGGAGGAGTGAAATTTGTAGACGCGATTCCGAAGAGCAACGCAGGGAAGATACTCAGGCGAGTACTAGTCGAGCAGGCAAGGCGGGAGGAAGAGCAAGAGAAGCAGGAGAGTCCTGTCAAAGCTCGGTTGTAGGCAGTTTCAGAGGCATTCTTTGCCTCCCATCATCGTCGATCTCTATGTATTCATGCACCGTAGCAATCTAGAGCCTCGCCCTCTCCTCTCCCGCATTCCGCATTCGCTGCTTTTGCCACTCCTCAGCCCACATCCCCACAACGTCCACCAGCCCATCGATTTCCTCCGCCGTGTTGCCGGCGTGTAAGCAGATCCGCACTCTCTCCGCTCCCTCCGGCACAGTGGGCGGCACGATTCCTCGGACGACGAAGCCGTGCTGCTGGCAGTATGCGGCGAGGTGCTTCGGGTAGGGAGTAAGTAGGGAGAAGATGGGAGATTGTGGGGGCGAGGAAGGGATTGAGAGCAGGGGAGTGTCACTTGTGTTGGGCATGTTGTTGAGGAGGAATTGAAGTCGGCTGTGAAGGTGGATTGTCAGATTCTTAAGGGCGTGGGACAGCTGTAGGGTTGGATGTCAGTTGATGGATGGTTTATGGGGAAGATGGCTGCGCGCTCACGGCTTGAGTTTTGTCGTTCTGGAGGTATGTGTATGAGGCTCTGATGGCGGCGAGAGCGGGGTAGGACATGAATGTCGTGTATATCAGTGGACGAGCGTAGTTGATGAGGTATTGCCGTATCAGCAAGGAGCATAACAGAATGGCTAGGGATACGATCGTCAGTCCGCGAAAGTTCTTGCTTCACCCTCGAAGAATTGATGGATTCACACACCTCCATTACAAGCCAAAGCTTTGCCGAAAGTGTGCAATCGCACGGAGACCTCCTCCTCCAGGCCGAGCTCGCATACAAGTCCACGGCCCTGAGGGCCAAGTACACCGTTGGAATGCGCCTCATCGACAATGAGATGACCATTGCCTAATGGGAGCATCTTGTGCATGACACGCACCATCTCCTTGAGTGGCGCAACATCGCCATCCATACTATAAACCGCTTCCACGGCGATGAAGACGTTGCGACGACCAGCTTCAATCTCTCTATCGCTGCAGAGCAATTGTTCCAGAGTGGCGTTCAACGCAGCAGCAGAGTTGTGGGCGAAAGAAAGCTTCTGGCCCGCCCGGGAAAGACGCATGCCATCGTGGACAGAGGCGTGAATGAATTCGTCGTACACTATTGCGTCGCCTGGCTGCGGCAGACATGAGAAGAGGCCGGCATTGGCGTCGAAACCAGAATTACATAACAGGCCTTTTTCGGCGCGATGGAAGGTGGCGATGTCGTTCTCTAATTGTTCGGCATAGGTCGAGTTGCCATCGAGGAGTCGTGAACCCCCACTTCCGAGGTGTACAGTTGATGGGCCGGTACGCAATTCTTCCAGATAGATCTCTCTCAATTCTTGTGAGGTTGCCAGGGAGAGGAAGTCATTGCTGCTAAAATCCACCGAACCGGGTGGCTGGATGGTCAGATTCCGGATTGTGCCTTGAGCTTTCCGCTTGTCGAGAGCGTTTGCCAGAGCGTCTTTCAAACGCTGCCCTTTTCTCGCGCCAGTCATTGCATTTGAGCCCAAGTATGATGTACATTATTGCCGTCACCACAAGATGGATGAGTGATTATTGTTTCGGAGTGGGTCGTGCTTGGTTCGGCATTGGCTTTGCCCTGCATCGCCCCAGAATTGTGGTGGAGATCTGGAGAGGCTCAACACGGCTCAGGGCGCATCCTGTTGAGTGCGCCGAAAGCATAAAAATGACTGATTGTCAGGGCAGTGAAGTGTTTTGTTTGCATTGGAGATCGTTGATGAGATGGGAGTGATGGTATACTCCCAGTGGCGATCTACTGGTATCCATTGATGGCTTTAACAATCATGTATCGATAATAGCACAGCAGCGATCGACAATGGCACACCCATGTGCGTGCAGACCTCGGCATTACTATTACTGGGCTCCACCCCGATGCCACTAAGTCGCTTGCGTTGGTGTATGTGCAGCCTTGCCCAGAGTAAGCACAGAAGCACAGGCAACTTCCGCATTCGAGGAAAGCAATCATATCACACCACCGAGTACTCGCTTTGTCTCCATCGTCTTTCTCATGTGCACGCCATCTTCAGGACCATGAAACGAGTGGCGAGCGCGGCCTTGTGGCCTCGATTGAGGACGCTACAAATTTACGGCGCCAATACAGGCGTCGGCAAGACCATCTTCTCCACTGTGCTGTGTCGAGCTTTCCAGAGGAAGCTGCAGCGGGTGCAGTATGTGAAGCCGGTATCTACTGGACCTTTAGACGATGCGGACGATAGGTATGCTTCTCTTGTTTACCTCTAGGGAGAATAAAGGATGAGGGCCCCGGAAGTCAAAAAGCATCTAGATAGGACGACCTAACTAATTTCGTTCACCATGTAGTCACATCTCCAAGTTCGCCCAAGGCATATCGTCCAAGACCCTCTATCAATTCAACGACCCTGTCAGTCCACACATTGCTGCTCGTGGATCATCGGTAAGTTGCGCAAAGGCATCCATCCTAGCCAGATGCTCATCTCATCCTCTCTCCAGCAAGCCGTCTCAGACAACGACATCAGCCTAGCTCTCTACGATGAACTGCATCGGCACGCAACAGGTGCCGACGGCATCGCCATTGTCGAAACTGCAGGCGGTGTCCTCTCCCCGGCACCCTCCGGAAGCACACAAGCAGATGTCTACAGGCCCCTCCGACTACCGACCTTGTTGGTCGGCGATCATCGTCTAGGCGGCATCGGCTCTACGATCTCTGCCTGGGAGTCTCTGCACATTCGAGGCTATAATGTGCAGTCTGTGGGCTTGTTCGCCGAAGACAGATATGAGAATGCTGCTTACTTGAAAGACTACTTTGCCGAACGAGACGTCTCGTCTTTTTCCCTTCCGCCGCCACCGGATCCCTTAGCAGACGCTGGAGAGGACCAAAAAGCTATGCTGGCATACTACGAGAATTCGAGCATCAATGATGAGATTGACACTTTCGTCGAAACTTTCTTGCTGGCCCATGACAAACGCATTGAGGACCTGCGCAACATGCCCCAACAGGCTACCAAAGCTATCTGGCACCCTTTCATGCAGCACAGTGAGCGGAATGAGGACAACGTCGTTGCTATGGAGTCTGCGTACGGTGATTACTTCCAGACATACACCAAGCAAAAGGATGTGCCTGCATCTCCTGAAGACCACTCAACCGACAAGCCAGAAACAGCTCTTTTGCAACCTGCCTTCGACGCTTCAGCTTCCTGGTGGACCCAAGGTCTTGGACACGGCAACCCTCATCTCGCCCTCACGGCCGCCCACGCAGCAGGTAGATACGGACATGTCATGTTTGCCGGCGCCGTCCACGAGCCCGCTCTCAAACTCGCACAGACGCTGATTCAAGACATGGGCAACCCGCGTCTGAGCAAAGTCTTCTACACCGACAACGGCAGCACCGGCATGGAAGTTGCGGTAAAGATGGCTCTGCGCGCTGCCTCCAAACGCAATGGCTGGGCGCCTGAAGACAACGTCGAGATCTTGGGTCTCATTGGCAGCTACCACGGCGACACGATGGGTACGATGGACTGCAGCGAGCCGAGCATCTTCAACAAGAAAGTCGAGTGGTACCGCGGCCGCGGGCGCTGGCTTGATTTCCCACAAGTGCGTCTCCGCGACGGCCAGTGGATCGTCGAGCCTCCCAAATCCATGCGCAAGGCTGTGGGCAAGACTCGCACTTTCAATTCTCTGGAAGAAGTCTTTGATCTTGAAGCTCGGCGTGCGGATTGGGGACGCTACCGATCGTACCTTGATGCTGAGCTGTGGCATCTGCGCCAGCAGGGGCATAAGTTCGGCGCACTGGTCATGGAGCCGGTGATCCTGGGCGCGGGAGGCATGTTATTCGCCGATCCGCTGTTCCAGCGCTGTCTTGTCGATGCTGTGCGTGGGATAGATCCGAATGCGGACAATGCGAGGGCCATGGATGCTCAAGGCAAGGACAAGGACTGGCAGGGCATGCCTGTCATCTTCGATGAAGTCTTCACCGGGCTTTACCGCCTGGGACGGTTCGACGCCGCGGGCTTCCTTGGGACGGACCCGGATATCGTCGTCAACGCGAAGCTGCTCACTGGTGGTCTGCTCCCGCTCTGCACGACGACCGCGAGCGAAGCCATCTTCGAAGCTTTCTTGAGCGCAGACAAGAGCGATGCACTCTTGCACGGCCACAGCTACACCGCGCACGCAATCGGATGTTCGGTCGCGAACGAAAGTCTCAGCACGATGGCCAGCACTAGCCAGGGCGAAGACTGGGCAGGGTTCAGGAAAGACTGGCAGGCGAACATGCCCTCGGACACTGCTGACACGCCTATGCCTTGGAGCATGTGGTCGAAGTCTTTCGTCGAGACTGTCTCGCGAAAGTCCAACGTCGACTATGTGTTTGCTATCGGCTCGGTGTTTGCCATGTCGCTGAAGGACCCTGCTGGCTCTGGCTATGCTTCTACAGCTGCCACTGGGCTGCGCGATCGCATGTTCACTGGTGTTGGTGGAAAGTCTGGTGAGCCGGTGGTTCATTCGCGGGTTCTAGGCAATGTGTTGTATCTCATGGGTGCGATGACTAGTACTCCGGAGACGCTCAGGGGTGTGGAAGAGACTGTTCTGCGGGCTCTGGAAAAGTAGAGGAATGCTTGTAAGGGAATCGTGATTCGTGTCCATTCTTGTGTGCCGTTGCCTGTTGCTGTAACCTGCCTTAGTTCTGGCAGCTTACCTATGTTCTTCCTCTATCATTTCGTGTCTCTGGGGTATCATCACAAGATCCAATCCGTCCGAATGCGCAAGCCAAACAAATGCAGTTCGTTCCTTCTTTCATCCTCTCACTCTCCCGGCAACTGCACCCCCTGCTCCCTCGCAACGCGATAAATCTCCTCCGTGATCCTCTCCACATCCGTTTTCTTAATTGGCACCCTGTGCGCTCCGTCCCACTCAATCACCGTCGCGCTTTTCTCATCATGGTACTGCCTCAACATCTTCCTGTGCAAATGCAACCCTGCGTCCGCAAGCCCGTGGACATGGATCGTCGGCAGCCGCAGCACATGCGGTGAAGGATGCGGGTAGTCGAACCCTTCACTGACAGCTCCAGCATTCACCAGCGCCGGATGCCTCGAGAGCTCGCTGAAAGACACGAGCGGACTGCGCCCAGCAAGCAGCACAGCGAACTTGTAATCCGTGTCCGCCTTCCCTTCCTTCTCCAAGTGTATCTGCTGGTCATACAACAAACTCGCACTCAGCTTCGCGCCCTGCGAAAACCCCATCAACCCCACCCACGGCCCGTCGCCCTCATCCTCCCTCTTGCACGTCTCGATATTGTAAAACACCTCTTCCGTCGCGCTCTCGTCGTCGATCTCGGCGTGCTCGGGCAGCCAGCGCAGCCAGCGGCGAAACGGACCCCAGTCTTCGTAGACGGGGACGATGCCAGGGCCGGGTGCGCAGTAGAAGGGCCCGTCGGCGAAGACGAGGCGGAAGGAGGGAAGCGCTTTGATGAGCGAGCGGGCTTGGGCGCGGAAGACGTCGCGGTTGACGCCGCCGCCGTGGAGGCAGAGGATGCGGGGGTAGTGGAGAGTTGGGTCTGGGGGTGTTGTTGATGTTGTTGACATGGTTCAGTTGTGGGATGTGGTGATTTCTGGTGGTGGGGTCCAAAGGCGGTGGGGCGGGTTGGATTGTTGTGAATAGCGTGTGTTGGAAGCAGAGAAGGACGTGGGTCGTCGATTAAAGGTATACTGTAAAACACGTCAAGTGAGCATAAGAATAGTAAAAAGATTGTTTCATCAAGACGATAGGTATCATTATTCGCTAGGCTGAATGGGGCTGAGATGATGAGTTGCCGATGCTACTGTACGTCGGACTCCGGTCGATGTGGAGCGCCGGCAAGAGACAAGCATGGTCATCAATCCTCTCAACGCTGATTGTAAGCTCATGCGGAAGGGTTGATGGCCAGTAGTGTACTTGATTGAGTCTGCTCTGCAACGACCTCGACGTGTATGGGATGGTGTCTGGTTGTGTTGGCTTCCACCAAGAGAGCACGAACATGAAAGACAGAAAGTAACATCCCTACTCGGAGAATCAAGCTCCGACGTCGCACGTGACAATCAAGTGCTTCTCGTCACCAGCGTGGAGTAGAGCTCCAAGATGGCACGTGACTGAGACGATCATCCAGCCTTGTGTCGCCTACACTCAGTGCCGTCTGGCATGTGCCACTGTGTAGTCATCGCTGTGCAGAAAGCCACATTTCCACCGTCGGGATGAGGAAGCCACCCACGCGTGCGCTTGGACTGCCAGCGCTTCACAGCCTGATAACTAACAATATGCCTCTCAGCCCTCTCTTTCCCAGACAGCCATGCAGCACTCGCGTATGCACAGCTTCACACCAGTCTGTGACTTGGCCGCGATTGTTGCTGCGTGGCAAGGCACCTTTTGCCGCCCGACCTCTGCGCTGCTCAGAATGGATATCATACTACGATCGGGTTACAACGACAGCCAATGCGACCGGGAACTTCTGGATCAACGACAGTGGCAACAGTCAAGCCTAACACTTCTCAGAATAGACCTGCTTTACCGGGCTCAAGGCAACAGCAACAACGACCGATGGCACAGCTTCCAATCCCCTCCAAAGTGATGACACCCGATCAACAAACCAGTCATAGTTCACAGCATCGACAAGTGCAAGGAATTCCAGCTCCATTGACCTCAACCAATCGCACGAAGGATTTACCATCGCTGCCGGTGTCTGCGACGTCACAGATTACCGCTCAGGTAGGCTCAGGCTCGCGGATCCGCGCCAAGGAAGTGTCCTCGAAGCCAGCCATAGCATCCTTGTCTGAGGGCCCACCCTGTTCCAACGTGTGTGCAAGGCTTGGTCAGCCAATTATTCTTGATACCCAGTTCCCTTTCGATGTTTTCAAGTCGCAGGCATTTGGATGTAATCTTGGCGTTTCATCGATTGGAACTGCATCATTGGCTAAGACTCGGACATACGAAAGAGTTCCAGGGAAGACTCTGAAGGCGCACATACTGGAATTGATGAAGCATGACCATTGGACTGGAGTCCATGTCACGAAGCTGGATGAGCTTTACGGCGTGATGGTCAGTCTGTGCACAGCCAACGCCTGCCGGAAGACTCTGTGGCAAATATGTTCAAGCGGAGAGGTAATCTCTTATTCGGAAGAGGACAAAAAATTTGCGTCCAGCGAAATGAAGGAGATCACCAATGAATACATAACACTTGCCAAATCGTTCCCCGGGAGCACCTTTGCTAGTTTGTGGGTCTGGCTGCAGGAGAAGATCGCGGAAAAAGCAGTGTCGAAATCAGCGGAATCGGCTTTGATTGTGACATTGCGGCGTTTGATAGAGTTGATGGCTGGATCTGGATACCGTGATGGCGGCCTCGTCGTGTGGACACCTTCGGTGGTGACGAATGCCGGCAATGCAAGATTGCTCAAGTGCAAATGGGCCCAATTCCTCGAGGACACCGCGGATTCGGCGTGCTTCGCAGTCGCAACACCGCAGAAGTACATCTTTAAGCAAGGCTCGAAGGTCTTGCCGATTGGGACCAGTTGCCACGAATGCTTGTCAAAGACGGACACGCCTCGTGACACGCATCCGGCCCTCTACACCCAGATCATCTTCTCGAGAAGCATCGAGAAACCGAAGAGGTCCTGGGGAACGATTCGCGATGCATTGTTTGGGTGTAGAGCATGAGTTCCGTGCACCGATTCGAAGTATCCAACACGCTGACGGTTGCAAATATAGACCTCTCACGTTCGCCGGCGAGACGTACCTCAGGGTCGGCAACAAAACCCTCTTCTTCCACCAACGCGATAAGGACGATCTGGAAGGCTGTAAGATCACCGGAAATACGGCTGGCCACGCGGCAGAAGCACGAGAGGTCGTGTTTCTAACCGCAAATTCTTCTGGCACCCAAAACAACAACGTTCAGCAATACCAGGAGCGTCGCAGTTCTTTGCCAGGCTCGTGCGGCATCCTGGATGTGTTCCTCGCCGGGTAGAAGTATGTGAGCGTCGCTTCATCGTAAAACGATGCCTGTCTCTTGGGTGGAGATTGTCAAAAAGGTAGCACGCGCAGAACTGTTGTCTCTTCATCCTAGAACTGCGAATCACACATGATCGCTGTCTGGTTTTACGCGAGATCACTTATGATCGATAGTATTGCCTAGGACGTGCTGCACATTTCCTTGACCACCAAACTGTTCACGATGGTCACACACATGGAAAGAGCGAGAGTGCAGGCGTACTCGCCACATATTCACAAAGCATTGCTATCTTGATTCTATATCTGCCATGCCAAATCCCGCCCAAAGCTGCGACTGCTCACAGCAAGCTAGTTCTCATCACCCTCGTGGAACAGATCAAATGCCTTGCTGATATCAAAGTCCCACTGCTCAATGTGGCACTGATCCTTGATCAAGTTAGTCCACCAGTCCTTGCCACCAAGCTTATCAGCCCTCTTCGCAGTCTTGACGATCGTCTTCGCAGCCTTCGCAGCAGGCCCAGCACCAGGAATGAACCACGTGCCGATCTCAACGCTCTGCTTCAGCGCCTCCAGCCACACCGCACAAGTGATACCCGGCAAGCCCTGCAAGCCCTCGGCCGTGAAATCCACGATTGTCTCAAGGATGGGGTTCGAGCAAGAGCACTTGCCGTAGTTGTAGCGCTCGCCGTTGGGGTTGGCGAGGGTTACCGCGTTGTCGCCGGTGCAGGTCACGGAGTCGGATTTGCAGAATTGGCGGCAGGGCCAGAGGCCGTCGCGGTCGGTGGCGTCGATGTAGTAGCGACAGAGGCCCTGCTCGGCGAAAATGGCGTTGGTCTGGTGGTAGGCTTCCCAGGTTGTTTCGCGGCGGGTGATGGTGGAGGGCGCGTCCTGAGCTTGGGGGAGAAGGGCGCCCGCGAAGACTAGGGGAAGGGTGGTGGCGAGAGCGAGGGTAGAGGTAAGCATGTTGACGGAGAACATTTTGATGATGATGTAGATGGTTGTTTTTTTTTTTTTTTCTCTCTGTTGAGATGGAATGGTGTGAATTCGGGAGTGATTGTTGGAGAGATGCGATGTAATGGTTTGATGCTTGAAGATGTTGATGCTGGTGAGTGATGATATTCTTGTTCAATGATCAGTGAGGAGACCACCACTTTATACTCGAACCTCGACACATCCGTCCTCTAACATGCCGCTCGCTTGCATCCCATGTTCATTGCTATGATCGTGTTCATGCCTCATGCTCCAGCCCAAGACCCTAGCAGATCCTTCTGTGGGCCAAATACAACGCCAAACGTGAATCGGTGCAAGGCTGCACAGCCATTGCTACCACTGCAACATAGCATTAGGATTCGGCACCAGCCGAATTGGACATGCAAATGTCGTCTATACTAACAACGGAATCAGAATAGCAAAGCTGGGAAGGCTGAGTCGACTAGCGGGCTCGGTAGGGCTGGCTCTGCGGCTTCACGGCCCACTTGGCGCTCTTGCGGCGTCTAATTTTGGGCTGTTTAAATACGCGAACTTGTTCCTTCGCGTCTACTACCAACACAACGCATTAAATTACCAACACAGCATTTTGAATCCATGCTTCTTTGCACTGCTTCCAAGACGGATAGGACGGCCCTGTGGCAGATATCTTTTCCAAGGGCGAGCCATATCATGAAGACTTCGAAGGGTACTTTTGGTCGCCTGCCCGCAAACTGGCGGATCTATGATTTGCCATGGGAAGAACTTCTTCACTGGGATGATTCCTGGGGTGCAAAGCCGCGGTTTGCACCGTCAAAAGCTGCGTTAGCTTACCTACTGATGATGAAATGATGGCTGTTGTGGGCCTTGGACTGGCTTCGACAACAAGCTATAGGTCAGTCGGTACGGATAGCTGTTGCTCAGAAAACATCTGTTCTAGCGGCTGAGATGGCGCATGAGGGCTTTGCGCTGTATGCGGAGCTCATAGCATTTACTACTCTTCTCTCTTGACTACAGGTCGCTGGATCTTTTACTGTGGACCTCTACCCAAACAAAGTCTTTTGCCGCCCGCTGCTCACTGAAGCTTAGATCCAGTCTCGCACCGGGTATGTGTGGGAGAACGTCCTCCGTGCCTGCCTGTGTGCATGACAGGTCATGAATACTGCCAACTCACCTGATCAATGAGACGGTGTCGGTCTGCCTGCATTTCCTCATCCCTACTTCCAAACCAGTGATTGCTGGCAATCCGGATCTTCAAGGCGAGAGCCGTGCCGCAACAAATCGTTCTCGAAGCCCGAGCACGTCATCCGAATTGAATCGTTACAAGCTCGCAAGCGCTTCCTCTCAAATTGCTGAACTCCTCCATTGCTACATAATGGCCCCAGACAGGGCAATATCGGGACCAACTCACGGTTCCACGATCAGGTAGGCCAGATAAACGTCGTTCTTCTGCAGCTGCAGAGATCTGTGTGCTTCAACAGGGTCGTGGAGATCGAAGGATAGACCCTCGCCGCCGCTTCTGGCAACTGACAGCGCTAGAACCCAGAGATCACCGTGCATTTCTCTGAACGTATGCTCGTCAATCTCTTTGGTCCGAGTCACGATGAAGCCTGACCGCCATCCGAATGTCTTCATCGGGTGACGACGATCGAAAAGCTACTGGTGATGAGTTATCTGCCATTTGTGGGGAAAGGATAGAGTTGATCATGTACCTCTTCTTCGAAACATCGCTTCACTTCCTGCAGGATGTCTCTGTAGTCCTCTTTGTACGGGTTGAAGATCTCGAACCAAGTATTCCTAGGCTCAAAAATGGCCCCGCGCTGCAACAATTTCAGTCTCATGCGATCGCCTGCGATCCTGGCGATCTTGGCAAAGGCTTCATTGGTTGTGTCGATTGCGCTTGGAGATATCTCCATCATTGACAAGGTTTTCGCGAATTCAAGACTCGCACAAATAAGAGACGACAATGTAGATAGGAGCTTTGCATACTCGCAAGGGGCAATGCCTAGTGCAATCTGAGTGAGTCCGGAACTTCGGAGGTCGTGGTCTCGGGCAGTTTCGCTGCATTGGATTTAGACAATCTCACGTTCGCCCCGCAATCCAGCTTCCACCACGCTTTCTTCCCGACATCCCCTTTGCTTCCTTTCTCTCAACTACCTTCCGATGCCATGCTCGTCAACCAGTCCCGAAGGATTTCATTCCTCATCATACCCCGATTGCCGCAATCAGTGGTCCACTTATCCACAGCATGTGGCTTTGCCAAGAGGGCTTCTTGTATCGCCAAGATGCCGACTGCGTATGCCTGGCATGGAGGCAGAGGATCTCAGCGGGTTGTTTGATGATAGCAACCGGCGAGGCTGAGCGTCTGAAGATGTCATTTATACTCATAAAAGAGCAACATGTCCTGGTGACTTTGGCGTAGTATACTTCTCATCCTCATTACTGTTCTCTAGCCATCTCAACCACGAATCAGACTCAACCGAGTTATCCGTATATCAGCAATCATGTTGCCAGGTATCCTACTCGATGTATCCGGAGATGATGGCTGCTCTTGGAGAGAACAGCAGCCAACGGCCTTCGTCTCCGCTGCAAATCATGAGGCAATCTCAGAAGATAGCACAGCTGCACACCAGCCTGTGACTCCGGCAAACAACGACTCTAATTCTACAACCAGCTCACCTGTAGCCATCTGCTCAATGGCTGTCCGCCTACCTGGAGGCGTCAACTCGCCTTCTGAGTTTTGGCGTTTTCTTGTCGACAAGGGAGACGGTGCGTGCAAAGTGCCTGCGGACAGATACAACATCGACGCATACTCAAGCAAGGTACACAAGAGCGGCACCATCCAAACTGAACGAGGCTACTACCTCAACCATCTGGACCTTGCCCATTTCGATGCTTCCATGTTCTCCCTCACCAAGAGTGAAGTTGAGAAATTGGATCCACAACACCGGCTTCTATTGGAGTTGACACGGGAATGTCTTGAGGGTGCTGGCGAAATCAATTGGCGAGGAAGCTCAACTGGTTGCTACATTGGTACTTTCGGTGAAGACTGGCTACAGATCCAGAGCAGAGACACCTTGGAGTCGACTAGGAACAGAGTCACTGGCTGGGGAGATTACCTGTTGTCCAACCGCATCTCATACGAATACGACTTCAGGGGACCAAGGTGTGTCCAGAGATACAGTGTTATAGTATACAGTGGCTGACTCAAAGACCAGTCTTACCCTCAAGACCGCGTGTTCCTCATCTTTGACGGGATTGGACTTGGCATGCAAGGCTTTGCAAGCTGGTGAGATCTCGGCAGCGGTTGTCGGCGGTGCAAACCTGATCATGAGCCCTTCACGTAAGCTGATGCACGAGGATTGTGAATTTGAGATCATGTTATGCTGACATTAATGCTTCTACTAGTATCACAAGCACTAACGGAGCAAGGCGTACTCAGCCCAAGCGGCACATGTCGGTCATTTGATGCCGACGCCGACGGCTATGTCCGCGCAGAAGCAGTCAACATGGTGTATCTCAAGCGATTAGATGATGCCCTGCGAGATGGGAACCCTATTCGTGCAGTCATTCGGGCGACTGCAAGCAACTTTGACGGCAGGACTCCAGGAATCGCGCAACCCAGTTCAACCAGCCAAGAGGCTCTCATACGCGCTTGTTATCGATCAGCACAGATCACTGATTTTGGAGACACAACGTTTGTTGAATGCCACGGTACAGGCACCGCCACCGGTGATCCCATCGAGGCCTCAGCTGTGGCCAATGTTTTCGGTGAGAAGGGCGTATACATCGGTTCTGTCAAGGTAGGTGGCTGCCATCTCCGAGCGGCACGATCTTCGCAGGTCGTAGCGCCATCCTCTTGGGTCCTGATCACTGACGCGTTGAGTTCCAATAGTCCAATATTGGCCACTCAGAAGGCGCTGCTGGTCTTAGTGCGTTGATAAAAGCGACTCTGGCTCTGGAGAACAGCATCATTCCACCAAATATCAATTTCAACCGGCCAAACCCAAACAGTATGCTATATCTACTCTCTTACCTCTCGGAGCTACGATGAGCTAATTCTGCCTGTGACAGTTCCGTGGAAGAGAGGTCGGCTCGTTGTGCCTACTGAGCCTACACCGTGGCCACAATCTCGCCACAAACGAGCTAGCGTCAACAGTTTTGGCATCGGTGGCTCTAACTGCCGTAAGTCCTGCAAACCCGAAATACTGAAAACACGTTTCAGATCGCTAAATCACTTTCAGACGTCATTCTAGATTCTGCTGCCTCGCTCGGTATTGGTGAGAAGGCCGATGCTACTTCAGACGGTGTACCGAGACTCGCAGTCTATTCGTCTAACGATAGCAACTGTACAAAATCCGGTCTCGAGGTCCTGCACCAGTATCTTGAGACGCAACCTGTGGATGTCGCCGACTTGGCATACACTCTTGGGACACGTCGTGAACATCACGCTCATCGATCGTTCGCCGTAACCGATGGACTCACACAGCCTGTCTTCTCAGCACCGAGCAAGGTCCCGAAAGTTTCGCCGGAAACGACATTCGTGTTTACCGGACAAGGCGCCCAGTGGGCCACGATGGGTGCTTCATTGATTGCTGACTATCCAAGCGTTGCTATAGACATGGACTCAATGGATCTGGCTCTATCTAGGCTTTCAGAACCACCGACCTGGACCATTCAATGTAGGTGATTGTGCGGGTGTCTTTAGAACCTGATCACTACTGACTATGCATATCAGGGGAGCTTCAGAAACCCAAGGATGAAAGTCGTGTCGATCAAGCGGAATACTCGCAGCCACTGTGCACTGCAGTGCAAATTGCTGTTGTCAATCTCTTGCGCCGGTGGAACATCAACCCTGTCTCTGTCATCGGACATTCCAGTGGTGAGATTGCTGCAGCGTACGCCTGTGGTGCACTGACAATGGACGAAGCCATCGTCGTCGCTTACCTCAGAGGTCTGGCGTTCACCAAGCAACCTATCCGCCCTGGCGGTATGGCTGCCATTGGACTGGGCCGTGAAGCGGTGACCCCATACCTGTGCGGCGATGCGGTTATCGCCTGCGAGAACAGCCCCCAGAGTGTGACTTTGGCCGGAGATGTCGAGGGCATCAACAAAGTTATGGCTCGTGTCAAGGAGGACTCACCAGATATCTTTGCAAGGCGCCTCAAGGTTGAGATGGCGTTCCACTCGCGTGAGTCACCACCGCGGCGAATCCGAAAGTGAATGCATACTGACGACTGTTCAAGCGCATATGAAGGAAGCTGGACAGACCTTCGCACGCATGCTGGGCTCGAAAGTGAGCAGCCGCGCACCTGCGGTCCCAATGTTCTCCAGCCAAACGAACAATGTTATCCAAAACAAACATGCCGTGGATGGACCATATTGGCAATCCAGCTACGACAACCCTGTTCTCTTCAACACGGTGATGCAGAAGTTGATATTGTCTCGCTCGGTCAACGCGGCACCCTTGATGCTGGTTGAGATCGGTCCACATTCGGCTTTGGCAGGACCAATCCGCCAGATCGTCAAGGAGTGCCAGAGAGACGTATCTTATATCCCAACTTTGGTACGTGGCGAGGATTCAACGCACAATCTACTTACTGCAGCGGGAAAGCTGTTCCTGAAGGGTATCAAGCTTGACTTCCAAGCTTTGAACCATGGCGGAAGAGTGCTTGCGGACCTGCCTGGCTATTCCTGGAATCACACAACTCGCTACTGGGACGAGAGTCGCCTCTCACAACACTGGAGGCTCCGAGAATTTGCTCATCATGACCTGTTGGGCTCACGGGTTGCAGACTCTGGCGACTTGCAGCCAACTTGGCGAAATCTGCTGCGACTTGTTGATATTCCATGGTGTCGCGACCATGTGATCGCTGGGGACATCGTTTTTCCAGGAGCTGGCTATGTTGCCATGGCCGTCGAGGCTATGCGACAAATTGACGGTGGGGCTCATGATGAGGGTTTCACCCTGAGATGTGTTTCGCTTCTCGCCGCCTTGACGATGAACGAGACCACCGCCACCGAGACTGTCCTCACCATGCGCCCTCTTCGCTTGACAGACAGCCTCGATGACTCTTCGTGGTACGAATTCAGCATCATGTCATACAACACGAGCGCCAGTAGCTGGACAAAACACTGTGCCGGCCAGGCGCGTCGGGGCAGAGACCATGCGGTGGAACACATTCATATCGCAGACCTTCCCAGAAAAGTGCACAGTTCTTCCTGGTACAGAGTGCTGAAGAAAGCCGGCATGAGCTACGGGCCGGCTTTCCAAGGGCTGGAGCAGTTGTCAGCTCACCCCGTCACCAACTCTGCAATTGCTCGTGTCTCCAATGCCTCGGGAGCCGCCGATTCAGCTTATCAGCTACATCCATCCACGCTTGATGCTTGCATTCAGCTCTTCACGACTGCAGCTTGTAGAGGCCAAGCACGATGCTTCTCCACAGTACCATTTGTGCCGACCTGGATTGGTGGAGTATACTTGAAACGCCCACAGAATGATATCATGGTGCGAGCCGACGCGAAGTTCGGACATAAAGGCGCCATTGACGGCACTTGTGTCGGATTCGCTGGCAATGATCCCGCTGTGATTCTCAAGGATGTCAGAATGTCACCGCTGGGAGACGCAGGCTCTTGTCGGGGTGATGATCCTCATGCAGGTGTCACACTCTCTTGGATGCCGGATCTGTCACTCATCACGATTGACCGCCTTGAAGATATCAATCTCACTCAAGACTACCAACAGTGGTTGCGGTTGCTTGCTCACAAGAAGCCGGACATGAGCATTCTGTCGTTGGGTTCACTTGCTGGAGAGACAACGCCAGCGCATCTAAGCGCCCTCACCTCGAGATTCGGAGAAAGAATGTTCTCTTCTCTGACCATCATCGAGGATCCTCGTGAAGGAGACGGCGCCATGGCAACAGGCAGCTATAGTGATACGCCGGGAGTGACTGTGAGGACTCTGGACACTGACCGTGAGGTCACTGAGTGGCAGGTGGAGCACGCCTCTGCTGACCTTATCTTACTCTCCGAGGTAAGTCGTCCACGCTATCTTTGTTTTTTTATTTTGCTAATACATGTGGAAATCAGGACTTCGATACTTCTGAAGATCGTATCAAGATGCTCTCCAAACTCCAGACTCTACTAAAACCAGATGGCAGACTTATCATACGGACTTTCGGCTCGCCAGTGAACACTGATAGCTGGAATTTGGAGCTGCACGAGACTGGGTTTAATCCGGCTGAGGCTTACGTACAGGAAACGGTGTCTACGTGCCGCCAAATTGTCACTGTCATGACCTCTCCCGCAAGAGACTCGGAGGACCACAAATTATCCCGCTCGGTGTCTCTGCTTTCGGAGTTCCCTCAAGGCAAGATCGCAACTCTTGTTCGCACGGCACTGGAGCGTGCAGGGCTCATTGTTGAGCTTGTCACTCTGAGTGACGTGCCCCAACATGATGTGCTCTCCATCTTGGATCTGGATCAGGATCGATCCTTCGTCGGCGAACTTCGACCAGAACAGTTCGCGCAATTCCAAGCTTTCGTAGACACCCTTTCTGGGAGAGGGCTCTTATGGTTGACCAAGTCCTGCCAAATGACGTGTCGTGATCCACAGTACGCTCAGATCATCGGACTGGCTCGAACGCTCCGTAACGAACAAGCTATTGACTTCGCAACGCTCGAGCTCGATGAGGTGTGCTCTGAATTCACTATGGACGCTATCTGCAACGTGTTCGGCGCTTTCAGGCATCGTGATCACGACTCAAAGAGAAACTTCGACTTCGAACATGCAATTTCCGGTGGTATGGTGTACGTCCCGCGCTTCCATTGGATGCATGTCGGCAGATCACTTACATTTGAGCCTGCGAGCGAGGCATCCTCAAAGCGCCTGGAAATGGAGAAGCAAGGTTCTCTCAAGAGTCTTCGCTGGGTGGAACAGCCTCCTACCGCACCGCTCACTGGGAACGAGGTGCTGGTGCAAGTGCGGGCGGTTGGAATTAATTTCAAGGTAAGCAGCATCACAGCCATCGTACGCTGGGTCATGGACCACTAACATATCGTCAGGACGTCCTGGTTTCCATGGGAATCGTGGAAGGCGACACGATCGATGGGAAGGGCCTGGGATGCGAATGTTCTGGCCTGATTCAGGCGATCGGCCCAGATGTGCAAGATCTCCAGGTCGGCGATCGTGTCTTCATGGCTGGATCAAACACATACTCGACATTGCTTCGTACCACGGCTAATCACTGTGCTAAAATTCCTGACAGCTTGCCTTTCTCGGATGCAGCTACCATGCCCTGTGTCTACGGGACCGTCGTGCACGGCTTGCTCGAGCTTGCCCAACTCGAAGCCGGGCAGGTAAGTCCAATAACAATTCTAATGGATCTATCGAGGACACTAACAACTTTTGTAGAGTGTCTTGATTCATTCTGCATGTGGAGGGGTTGGCACAGCAGCCATCAACATCTGCCGCATGATCGGCGCGAAGATCTACGCGACGGTAGGCACTCAGGAGAAGATTGAACATCTAGTGAAAAACTTCGGCATTCCCCGAGAGAACATCTATAGCTCCAGGAACGTCGACTTCCTCCACCAGATCAAGCGCACCACGAATGGACGAGGTGTAGATGTCGCGTTGAACTCGCTCTCCGGAGATCTACTGCATGCAACGGTAATTGTCTGCCCCCTTTCTAAGCTAAACCCCCGTACTGACTTCTTCCATCAGTGGGACTGTGTAGCAGAGTTTGGCAGCATGGTCGAGATTGGGAAACGCGATTTCATCGGCAATGGCCGGCTTGCTATGGCCTCTTTTGCGGCAAACCGCTCCTTCTTCGGCGTTGATTTGGCTCATATGTGTGCTCGCCGACCTCGGAAGATCAAGGGGTAAGTCCAAATGTCGCATCATCAAGGTAGAGTTGTCGTTACTAACATGCATTCAAAGCCTGCTGAACAAGATTGTCAGCTATTACAATGAGGGTGCCATCCAGCCAGTCCGGCCCACTACGTGCTACGAAGCTTCTCAATATGAAGAAGCGTTCCGCTCGATGCAGAAAGGACAAAACTTCGGCAAACTTGTTTTGCAGATACCCGAAGATCCAGCTCTTCCAGCAGCTGTTCCTGCTCGCCTCCGCACAACCTTCAGACCTGACGCCACTTATCTGCTGGTCGGTGGTCTAGGGGGTCTTGGCCGTTCGGTCGCAACCTGGATGGCAGAGCATGGTGCGAGGAACCTCGTCTTCCTTTCCCGCAGCGCAAGCAGCACTTGCAGTGACACCGCAGCTTTCATCGACGAACTTTCAGCATTGGGCTGCCACACACAAATCATGGCTGGCGATGTCACTAGACTGGATGACATCTATCGTGTCAAGAGGGAAGCATTACTTCCTGTTGCTGGCGTCATCCAAATGTCTATGGTCCTGCGAGACGGCCTATTCGCACAATCCACTCACGAAGACTGGAAAACCGTCGCAGCGCCGAAAGTTGAAGGAACCTGGAACTTGCACAAGGTATTCGCAAACGATGATCTTGACTTTTTCGTCATGTTCAGCTCCATCTCTGGAATCGTCGGCAACCCTGGACAAGCCAGCTATGCGTCTGCAAACACCTTCTTGGACGCTTTCATGCACTTCCGGCATAGTGAAGGAATGCCTGCATCAGTCTTGGACATTGGTGCAATGGGCGACGTCGGCTTTGTCAGTCGGAACCAGGGCGTCATGGACCATTTGACTGCCAAATTCGGCTACATTCTCCAGGAACAAGACCTACTCGATGGTCTTGAGCTTGCAATCAAACACTCTAGACCTTCGCCGCAGACCCAACCTTCGACTTGGAAGGGCTCCGCCAATCCAAGCCAGATCGGACTCGGGTTCCGGATGTCTCTGCCGAGCACAGCTCCGGAGAACAAGGCTGTCTGGAGGAACGATAAACGTATGAGCGTCTATCGCAACAAGGATGCGACTGCAAGTGGTGGTATTGACGACCAGGCAAGCAGACGGACAGGTGGCGACGATCCGTTGAAGGTACTTCTGGCAACAGCTTCCAATGATCCGGCATTCTTTACCGCCCAGAGCTCTATCGATGTCATGGCCATGTACATCGGCGCTACTCTCT
The DNA here is from genome assembly GCA_001553865.1 of Cladosporium sp. BSL10. Taxonomy (NCBI): domain Eukaryota; kingdom Fungi; phylum Ascomycota; class Dothideomycetes; order Cladosporiales; family Cladosporiaceae; genus Cladosporium; species Cladosporium sp. BSL10. The sequence continues at coordinate 66,744 of LJJI01000021.1, forward strand.
TCGACTTCATGATGCGGCCTCTGGAGGATTTGGACGTCAAGATGAGTCCAAAATCGCTCGGTATGGACTCCCTGGTTGCTATCGAGCTCAAGAACTGGTTCAAACAAAGGGTGGGAGTGGACGTTGGCGTGTTAGAAATCATGGGTGCGGGTTCTATGGAACAGTTGGGCGCTGGGGTGTTGGAAAAGATTGCTATCAGGCTGGCTGGTAAGGGCGATAACTAGACATGATAATGATGATTATGTATCCAAATCATGGATTATTACATTGCTCTTGCCCAAATGATCACATAGGTGCTGATCGGCGTATCTACATCACCAGTCCAATTTTGGAATACATGACAATCTTAACCCTAAACATCATGCCATCTGACTCATTGCGAGTAAAGAGAGCTCGACAGGTCGTCCGTTGATCTTCGTTTTCCCAGGGTCGCGATTGTGATCGCCTTGGGGTAAGAGTCGTCCACTGTAACCTTTGTCGAAGTCGCTTATGCGAGCTACCCGGCCGTGTGGCCCTCCAAGTCTCAATGAAACTGTTGATGGAAATCCTCACGTGCAGTTATATCCTAATTATCGGCGTTGGACGACCAGCGGGTATCGGTCGGCGGGCCAGCCATTCAAAAATAAACATGTCTGTGTATCAACGGTTCAAAGTTGCACTGTACAAAATTCGAACCTCGTATCTACTGCTTCATCGCATCAATCCCCGGTCCCGTATATCTAATAGCACTAAAAGAAGATGACAACTCCATATTGATCTCCAATTCACTTACAAAGTTGTTGGGAGTCAGGTCGAGGCAGCAGGATGCTTGTGAGTAGGGGTTGGCAGGGTTAGGGTATATCCTCATCGTGTTCAAAAACATCAGTAATGGTGCAATCATCGAAGGGTTTCATTGATGAATTCAGCGGACTAGCGCTTAAATGTATCAGATTACTGATACAATAATGCGCTAGGAGTTGTCAGTGGCGCGTTGTTAAGTATTTGTCTACCGTGCCTAATGCGGGATTGTCGCTGGGTACATTCGCTGCACTGTGATATGATGTCTTTACAACTTCTCAGACTCTTTCATCGTCTGTACCAACCACTATTGATGCGATTTGATCGAACAGAATTGCCATGTGCGCCCTGTCATAAGCCTTTTCTTCCTTGCGCGAGAAGCCCAAGAATCATAGCAACTGTTCGCGCTAAAGTCTGTGTCATTCTTTTTGTCCCTAGTAGGATTTTATCAATAGCGATTGACTAAAAGACCATGAGAATGATTTATATGTTCAACGCCTCTAGCCATTTGGTATCCAGACGTTATCAAGACTAAAGGCTTAGCCAGGCTGAGTGGATAGTAAGGCATTACTTCGATACCAAAAGTGGGGGAAAAGTCATTGTCATTCATATCTACGATCATCTTGGCAAGATGTTATTCGCTCTACGTCGTGTCTGCCAACCCTCAAATTCTCTTCACAAAATACTGAGAAATTCTTGATCTACTCATCATCATGCCTTGAAATCAAACCCTCTAAACTCGAACCACTTCTGCACGTCTTCATCCTGAAGCATCTCCTCCAGCACTGCCGTCTCGACGGGCACAGCAAATTCCATCACCTCTTCCTGGTCCGCCCTCGCCTGGCGGTAAGGGTAGATAGTCACAGACGGCGCCACGCCCAGCAAGTGTCTCAGCGCCGTGGGCTTCGCGAAGCCAAAATTGGCTTGGTAGACATTCGGGCCACGCCAGTCGGTCGTCTTGAGCGGCGGGATGGCACCCATCTTCCGCTTTGGCGCTGCACCGCTCTGTTGAGACTGCTTGATCCCATCGAGTGTCTTCCAGATGTATGCTGAGTCGACACTGTTGGTCAAGCGGCGGATATAAGCTGCTATGGTGGCGAGTGAGGCAGTGTGGGCGACTTCTTTGATTGTGAGCTGTACGAACTGCGAGTCTGAACCGACGGGTACGATGGCATTGCCGAAGTACAACGCAGGCAAAGGGGGAGAGAGTTTCGAGCGGATGTTGACAAGCTGGGAGAAGGGAGCGGGTGCGCACTCGTCCGGGTTGTATGCTTGAGCACGGTAGCGGGTGAGGATGCGGAACCAGAGTGCGGCACAGGCATCATAGCTAGAGATCCACGGTCCGGACTCTGAGGTGGCGAGATCTTTGAGTGCTGCTGCTTTGCTCTTGGGTAGGTGGAATAGGCAGATGGAGACAGGAAGGAACTTTGGTAGGCCTGCGGGTGCGGATGGCTTAGCTTGGCCATTTCCGTTGAGCTCCTTGTCTTTACTCGATAGGCTTTCAGTGGCAGTATCTTCAGTCGAAGTTGTGAGCGTGCTGTCAAGTCGAGCACGGTACAGGCACATGGGGTCGAGACTGGGTAGTGGCGTTCCCTCCGCCAAAGCACGCGTAGTGTCCGCCCACAAGTAAATGAAGCCAGCCAGGCCAGCGAAGTCCATAACCCAGTGGTGCGCGTGGATTGCCATCGCAATGCCACCAGGAATAAAGTTTGCCTGGACACCGAGCACTGCCGGGCTCCTGTCTGTTGCAGCGGCAGAGTCAACAGGATTGAACTCCATGCCTTCCAAGCTCCATCGCTTGAGGTTGCCGAGCTTGCTAGTGGCGAAGTCGCTGGCCGCTAGTTCCTCGTACGAAGGGACTTCGCTGGAGTCGCACCAATGCTCAACGAATTGTACAGCACTCTCTTTGCGAGAGAGAATGCCGTGATCGCCGTTCTCGGCAATCTCAATCGTGCCGGTCAGGTGGCGACATTGGGGCAGAGTTGCGGCCAGGCCGGCTCGGAGCTTCTCAGCGACAGCCTTTTGCTCGCCATCAGGAACGGCGAAGTGCAGGAGGACTGGCACCCAGATGGCTGGCTGCGGGAGGTAGTCATTTGTAGAGAATTTGAAGAACTCGTCCTGGAATGCCTCATTATCATTCGGAAGGACATTGTGGACGATCTTGACGTCTGTGCTGGCAGTCGGGTGAGGCATTGCACGAGTTGGCTCTCGGTACGTAAGCGAAGTTGCGGTTAGGTAAAAGTTGTCCTTGAGATGTGATAAATGATATGGGCAAGATCTCGCGGTGCTAGTGTGTATTTGTAGTTAAAAGGTGGTCATCTCGGCTCGAAACATGCTTACCAGTAGAGGCCGAAAGCTCCAAGTTCGGGTTGTTTCTCTTCAAAGCGCGCACGATATCGGTACGTTGAAGTGCTATAAACCAGCGCATAATGCCTGCGTCGGGGTCAAGGGTGATGTTTCAAGCATCACTCGAGGTGTTGGAAGAGTGATATTACCAGCCGATATCTTTGGTCATATGTGGCTTCTCGACCAAACACGCCTTATACTCTCTGAGGAGATAGGGATACCAGGCCACGCGAGCCAGCGGGAGATTTTGCGCCGCGTCTGATCGCCAAGTACACGGCCGTTGCTGAGCGTAACAGTATTTCCGAAGCTTGTAATTGCGCTATTTTCCTACTTACGAAGAGGTCGCCTCGACCTCTGGCGCGTCGCGAGATGTACTATGCACCATATCAACCACCGCCATCGGTGCTCTCCCAAGTCGCCGAGTCTCGTGTATCGTCGTCCGCCGTGCTCTTTCTCCGTCCTATGCCTTCTTACCCACGAAGAGTATGGCGCAACCTGATTTTATTGGCGTGCTGGCGTGGACACAGTGCTCCGACAAGATGATTTGCTGTGCCGAGTCGTTATTGGAAATATTGTTGTCATCAACGAACAACAAACCCGGCCGAATTCTATGGCGTAACAATGCTGCTGTGACGTCTGGAACAGCTCTCGAAAAGCACGCACGTGCAATCAGCCCCAATAACCCCCAAAGCTCTCCATAACGTGATAACCTTCCATTTCTTCATCCTGCCACCGACACCGTCTTTCCTCCATGCCCTACGCCCGCTTATCGCCTCGAGTGCCCATATAGATCCTGCAATCTGTTTACCTGTCGTGCCCCAGAAGCTCACTCTCTGTTATCGCCGTCCTTCACCGCACCAACAGTAGACCCGGCGTGTCCACTAACACTTTCGGCATTCTCACTCTGCGCTTCTTTCTCACCAGCGTCGGCCGCGGCGTCGTCGCCCTTCTTCTGCTTTGGCGGGAACTTCGGCTTCGCCTTCCGCCACTCCATCGTCGCAGCACCAAGAATCTCGATGCAGGCCAAGATCAGACCGACCTGGAAGACGGTACGCAGCGAAGCGTTGTAGGCGTCAAGAGCAGAATCGTGGGAGGCCTTGGGGACATACTTGAGGATTTCAGTCGCACCGCTGGACTGGATCAGCTGCGCGGTGATCCCTGGCACGCTGCCGAGACGCTTCAACAGCTCTTTGCTGAGCACCTGCTGGCCTACGGAGGTGAAGATGGCGGCGAAGAGTGTTTGCGAGAAGAACATCAGCGATGCGCCAATCGCAACGTCGTCCTTGGGCAGGATTGTCTGCGCGGCCATGTTGGGCACCTGGCCAGCCAGGCCGACGCCGAAACCGTACAGGACCTGGTAGCCAACCCACATGCCTTTCCCAGTGTTGACATTGAAGGTCGTCATAAGCCCGGCGCCCAGTGCTGTAAGAGAGGCGCCGACAATGAGAGACGGCGTGTAGTAGCCCGTGCGTGTAGTAAGTTCGCCGTTTGCAATGAAGCCAATGACGATGAGAAGTACCATCGGTAGGATATAAGTACCGCTAGCCACTGCGCTGCTCCCCTTGATGGCCTGGAACCAGAGAGGGAGATAGTACACTGTCGTGCGTGATTAGCGTCAAGACTGCAATGTCAAGGCTGATCTTGAACTTACGATAAACTGTCTGATGCGAGCCGATGCACAAGCTGACCCAGACGCCAGAAGCAATACTGCGCTGCATAAAGATCTTAGGTGGAACCGTCGCTTGGTCTGGCTTCCAAATCTGAATTAGGACAAAAGCAACCATGAGCACAGCGGCGAGCACAAGACAGAGAATCACACGCCATTCGCTCCACTGGAAGCTGTCAGCTTGATGATGTCTGACAAGTTAGAAGAACAGGACCAGAACAACTCACTTGATACTTAGATCCACCCCATTGCAGCGCCAAACACAAACATACGACTCCGGGTAAAAGTGCGGCAAAACCCAAGAAATTGAGCTGTCGGATCTTCTCCTTCACGGGCACCTTGGTGGTGGGGCGATCAGGAATCTTCAGTAAAAAGGTGACGACGGCCATGGTCACTGCTCCCATAGGCACTATTGCCGGCATTTGTCAGTCTTTCGAAAAGTGTCGACAATATTTGCTTCCCCGGAAACACTCACGATTGATCCAGAAACACCATCTCCAAGTCGCATTTGTGGTGAAGGCACCACTGAGAGTTGGACCGAGTACTGAGGATACGCCGAAGATGGCACCAGCCATGCCTTGCATCCTGGGACGCTGCTCGAGCGGTACGCAGAACACCAAGACAACCATCTGGAGCAGGAAGACGTCAGCATTGAACGGAGAGCACCATTTTCGAATGCCGGACTCACAACGCCGGAAAGAACGCCTCCAGCTCCTACGCCCGCAATCGCTCTGCCGATGATGAACGCGATCGAGTTTGGAGCCGCAGCGCAGACAGTTGAGCCGACCACGAATACCAGGATGGAACCCAGAAAAGTAGCCTTGATAGGAACGAACTTGTACAGTTTTCCGAAAAGCAGCTGGAACGCCGCGTTGGTGAGCAAGTAAGCCGTGCCATACCAGCCGATGTCGTCTGGCGACTTGAAGTCATCTGTGATTTGAGGGATAGCGGTCGAGACGATGAGTTTGTCCTTGTGAGCATGTTAGGACGTTGTTCCTTTTAAAAAGATTACACAATCGGTCTAGCGATGGAGGTGACCTACCAAAGACACCATGAACACGCCAAGGTAGAAGGATGCCATGAGCATGACAAATTGGATACCTTTAGGGTACACTGTAGTGTCCTCTTCCTCCTCGACCTTCGTCGGATTGTCCCCAGTCGTCGCTGAGACAACCTCCTGTTCCTTCGACGCAGACATTTTGTACAATATCGAGGTCGACGAAAAGTGAACGCAATAATTGTGGTTTGTGTAGTTTTCTCGTGCAATTCGTCCTTGGTGACACAAGCTTGATTGAGGTGTGTCGCAATTTTGTAGTGAGAGAAACAAAACGGTGGAGTACACGAAGAGTAGGTTGTCTCGAAACATAAAGGTCATTTGGGCCCAGGCGCTCCTGCTCGGGTCGCGCTGAACTGTTTGGACCGGCGTCGGGTCGAATCTGATTGGCCAGCGCGACGGATCGGTGGTATTCACGCTCGGCCGCAGGAGCACCCAGCTCGTTCATTGCGGCACAGCATGCAAGGAGGCCAGCCAAGCCTTTTGATTGCCGCTATAATTGAGCTTATCATCCTGTGAGGAGCCCTTGTGGTCCTCCGGGGGGTAAGCCTTCTTTGCTGCCGAAGGGAACAGAACATGTCGTCTGTATGGTTCGGGCTGTGTTTGACTGTCTCGTTGCTCCGATGGCTATCTATACAATAGAGTGCAGACTGCTAGTTGATGCTATATCGCGTTCTTGAAACAAGATCTAATTCGCCATGGACACTCACGCGGTAGCTCCAAGGAAGGCCAAGTACCTATGCCTCACGATCTGCGGCTATCGAAAGCCAGGCATGAGCGAAGAGGCCTACCGAAACCACATGGTCAATGTCTCAGCGCCGATGACCAAAGACCTGATGGTCAAATACGGCATCAAACGCTGGACGCAGGTACACAGATCTCGAACCCCACCAATCGAAGGTCCGCCGCAATAGCTGACGACAAGTCGCATCAGATCCACAACCAAGAAGCCACGCGAGCACTGATGAGCCAGCTCTTCGATTCGCAGATGTGTAATGTCGCGGACTTCGATTGCTTCAGCCAGGTTGTGTTCGAAAGCCTCGAGGACTACAAGCGCATCAAGCAGGACCCGTTCTACAAGAAACACCTCGTAGGCGACCATGAGAACTTCGCGGATACGAAGAGGAGCATGTGAGATTATATCTGCTCTGGGCTGATGAGTGTATGTGATGCTGACTTCTAAATTTGCAGGATGACTATCGGCTGGATCGAAGAGTTTGTGCGGGATGGGAAGGCCGTCGATGGCTTCGAGGTGCGCGATGATGAGAAGCGCGACGCATGGGCGGGATACGAGTTCGATGGCACGCTCTCTGCACTCGCGTTGTGTGGTTTGACCCTTTCGATTACCGGTCTCTTTTGGCTGCGGAGATATTATAGATCTTGAGACTTGATTGTTGAATGGTCTACATCGTAGGAAGTAAAGTCATGAATACATGAAACGAGTCGCATGATATCTCCCACTTTCCGTTGGAGACCAAGAATCACCTGCTTTAGTCGCTCGCAAAGATTGCTCCGAAGCAGATGCTGCGGGTCTGCTCTTTGCCCTGCATGCATGTCTGTCTGAGCGACTACAGCTCCTCCGTCGGGCCTATACGTATTGACTGAGAAGTCTTCCGGGATGTTTCATCGAGCTTCGTGGAGTTGGGTAGGGTAGCAATCGTGGTGAATCTGCCCGATGCGTCACACGGAACGTTGGCAAGAACATGAACATACGACTCTGGCAGAAGGCGAAACAATGATCGATGACAGGCTGGTGGTCGTTGATGAAAAGCCTATCGTTGGCTTCACTCAAGCCGAGCCGCTTGCTGAAGACTGTAACTTATTCGTCAGCCACTATGGAGTCGAGTGTCCATGTGGCGAGGGAGATGGATAATGTCAGCTCATTCAATAATATGTGATAGATGAATAAGACAGATTCCATGCAATATCTCCATTCCACGAAGCGGTTCCCTTGCTATGAACAGACTACCCGATCTTTACACCGTGATGCCAGCATCTTCCCATCCCAGCATATCTTCATCTCAATGCCATATATCAGCGGAGTTTACATCTCTCTTGGTTCAAACTTGCAGTGAGTGCCTTGTGGGAGCTTCGGCGCAAGGTGATCCAGCGCGTGGGTAGGTTGCTTGAAGTCAGGCGTCGGCTCGCCGTTCTCATCACATCCGGTCCACTTGTAAAGCGCAAGGGCGTAAGCCAGGAGCATATTCTGCTGGATCTTCGCCCAGCGCATACCAATGCAAGGGTGACGGCCTGCGCCCCAGCCCATGACTGTGAAGAATTAATGTTAGCTGCTATCTCTTGTCGAGAAGGTCTTGAAGTCTACTCACAGCCGTAAGCTTCCTGCTTGAACTCTTCGCGACCCTCCAGCCAGCGCTCAGGCTCCCACTTCATAGGGTTAGGGTACAACTTCTCGCTGTAGTGGACGTCTCCAGTGTTGTAGCAGGCGAAGCTGCCGGGCGGAATCACCTCATCGGTACCCGGGATGGGAATCGCGTTGGGAGTGTCGTTGAAACGACCCATGGGGAATGCAACCCACATGCGGATCGCCTCGGTGTAGCAAAGATCGATGGAGGCAGACATCTTCTCCCATCCTTCAAGTGGCAGGGAGTCAAGCTGGTCAACGAGGGATGCATTCTGGTTCTTGGCGTACTTCGAGGCGCTGGCTTTGATTTCCTGGTAGATCTTCTCTTGCCAGTCGGGGTGATGTGCGACGATGTTGAGCATGGAGCCAGAGATGACGCCCGAGTTGGCGCCGGCGATGAAGAGCATGCTGATCATGAAATTGGTGATGTAGTCTTTGCTGTCGCCAGCGTTGATCAAGGTTTGCAATGCGTCGTCTATGGGAGCTGCGCCAGGCGCCATGCGCTTGTCGACAATCGGCTTCACGATGTTGGTGACACCCCATCGTCCGTACTTGCGCTTCCAGTAAGATGGACTGAAGTATGACAACCAGGGGAAGGCGAGCAAGTGAAGGCTGCTCGTAAACTGCAAGATGGGCATGTACTTGAGAAGAGGTTCCATGAGACTTGGGTCATCGGCGATAGTGTCAGAGCCAACGATCCGGGCGCCTTGCTGCACGACAACACGGTAACAAATCTTAGACGGATTGATAACGTTGCTTGGCGCATCTGACAGGGCCTGGAAAGCCTTGCGAGCGTCTCCAGTCACACGTGGGAGGCGTTTGGTGAGCTGGTCATTTCGCTGCAAGTCAAGCAGGCGGCGTTGAGCGTAAGTGCGACCACTGGAGCCGGTGCTCTTCCAGATATCGTGGATGACTGTCGAGCGGCCATCGATGAAATCAGGGCCGTGTCCAATGAGAGTGATGCCTTTGATCAGATGAAGGCTACGATCGTCCAGATACATCTTGCGGGCAGCCTCGCCGGACACTCCGACGACATGGTTCTTGCCCAGCCAAAAGCTGAAGTTGCCCACTTTGGACTCGGCCATGGCAGCTCTCCAGAAGCCCCTGCATACAACTGTCAGCAGACGTCCTACTAAGCCTCATGTCAGGAAAACTGCGGAGTACATTTTCTGGGTGAAAAATCTCCAAGAGCCGATGAATGGGACAGTGTCTTTGGTGAATGCAGGCGCCCTAGGGTCGACCTTGGGCGCGTAGGACAAATAGGCCAGGAAGCCCAGGCACACAGTGATCAGACTGCTTAGTCCGAAGGTTGACGAGGCTGCAAAGGCCTGCGAGCCTGCTGTCGCCCATATCGCAACGTGTGGCGAGGTAAGGTTGGTACCACAGTCCAACAAAGACGTGTTAGAGATGAGATCCATTTTGGGCGGCGTGGATGACAAGACTTAGAAGGATGAAAAGACGTAGTGAATTGCAAGAGACAACAGCTGTGGCCGAATGCCTACCTATATACATGCTGGTTGAGGAAGCAGGCGTTGCATCGGGGCGTTGCGAATGTCAGGCCAGCGTGCCTACGCGTAGTGTTGAATGTAGCATAGAGTATTGAGCGGGGCCCGACGTTCACAGTGAGCGAAAGCAAAGGGATGGTGCATAGTGCCGCACCCGAATGCACCGAAGGGCGGAATGTTGGAGTGGTGGGAACATTGCGATGTCATCAGTCGCAGCCGAAGGATCGATTGCTCCCGATCGCCTGCTCGGGGAACTACAGCCGTATGGCGTATATGCACATATGCACCGCCAGCTGAACCAAACACGTGATGTCGGCTTGAACATCGCACTGCGGCAGGAAACCTCACCTCTCCCTTCTCCTCACTCCCCGACTTCCACAACTCACTGCACTCCTCAACCCTGGTCAACTATCCCTTGCCCACCTGGAAAATACTTACCTGCTGTCGTCCATGCGAGATCATGCCGATGCCTCGGCTCAAAACTGGAAACGCTCGCCACCGGCCACGGCTTGGATCACTCGATTCGATTTCATCTTCATGGTTGAAATAACCCGAACCTTCCTATGATACCCTAACTCCTTACAGATCAGTCAAAACAGTATATCTGCCACCCTGATGCACACACGTGCGCGAAAAATTTCACCTCCGTTGCACCTCCCTTGAACCTTCATCACTCACACCCGAATCTCTTGCACCATTACCGAAACCCTTGAGGGGCCTTTCTTGTCAATGATCCCTGCCATCGCGCTCCGCTTCACATTATCAAGAGCATACCATTGCTTCTTTCCACCTCTCATGTGGAATGCCACCTTTCCGTCACCTGCCAGCTTTCGCAGGACCTCGGCAGTGAAGGGCTCAAGCGCAAGCGTGCGTGTCTCTTCGTCCAAGGTCTTTCCGTACATCTCCATCACGAGCTTTTGGACGGTGGCGGATTTCTCGCCCCTGCTGGAGATCTGAGACAGAGTTTGCAAGATCTGCTTCTCACGACGCAACTTCTGGTTCAATTCTCCGGCAAGCTTCGCCGGCAAGTCGGTGATCGTGGCGCCGTGCGCGGAGTACCCAGTCGCGCACTTTTGGTTCTTCATCTTTTCCAAGCTGGCCATGAATACGCCCAAATCTTCGACAGCACTTGTTCCATGGCCAAGAATATTGTCACCAGTGAACATGGCCTGCTCTTCCTCGAGAACAAAGCACATGTGATCATCCGAATGGCCTGGCGTGTGAACAGCACGCACAGTTGCACCTTCGACACGGAATACTTGTGAGTCGGCAATGTTCCGTTGGTCCCCGTCTGGGTCGTTCTTGTAAATGGAACCTTCCAGATGCGGGTACAATGCGAGAAGATCGGGAACGCCACCAGTGTGATCTCCATGCCAGTGCGTAAGCAGAACGTGGGAAAGGCTTATGTCCATCGCTTCAAGTGTGGACGCAATCATCGCTGCCCATTCTGGTTCTCCTCCGGAAGTATCAATGATCAGGCGTTGGCGACCGCTCCCAACGATGTATGTGTTGGTGCCTTGGAATGTGAACTACATCGACCAGTCAGATTCCGAACTCGAAGACTGCCCACGTGATCACAAGAGCCACTTACTTTGCCCGGGTTCTGTCCCAATACACGCAGAACTCTGGGCGTGAGTTGTTCGACATGTGCCAGCTTCGGCAAGCGAGCAGTTTGACCTTTGAGGTAATCATCGAATGCGCAGATGTTCAAACTTTTGTTGATCTGGCGGTATCCGCCCTTGTCACTGTCCATTTTGAAACGCTTTTGTCTGCTAACAAAGATACAAGGCAGTAAACTCCGGTCGGCTGTGGAAAGGGACTGTTTTGAAGATTGTTGGTAGAGGCTGTGGATGAGGAAGACTGTTGATGGTATTGACAACACTCGAGAAACAGCAGAACAGACAATTCCTTTTATAGAGGACCTGGCATTCACTTGTTCGGGGTGATTCTCTACGATAGGTATCGACTACACTCAGCCCCCCCTCTGAACAGCAATCACAATGCACCGAAGCGTCAAGATTCGTCAAGATTCTTCCCGACGGCTGACATGTACCCTCCAAAGCTTGTCCTCATTGAGCGCTGGGAGCGAGAGATTGGGTCCTGTTGGGGTCATCGCGCATGGTGAGCCCTGTAGCCACGAACGCTAATCTTCTCAGCTGAAAATTAGATTCTTTGCCATGAGTCTGGTGGTGTAGGGCGCGATCTGGGAGCCTTGAGATGTGATGAACGCCCAAGATGCGATAAATGCAAAGACGAGTGAAGCGAAAGATCAGAAGTACGTGGTTCTCTGAACGATCGATATATGCCATCAATTTCAAGCACATCGGATCGTCGGGTGTCAAGCAATTTGCCGACTATCCAACTCATGATTGTAGAGCTCGGTACGATGTTTCTGTCAAAGCGTCCGCGTGTGATCGGAGGAACGGCCACCGGTGAGATGGGTCCAAATTACCATTCCTCAGCTTTTAACAGCCCGACATGGCTGGAACGGGCAGTCCGTGGACACGTTGCTCGCAACGTGGCAGGGTCCAGACGATAGGATCCGAGTCCGTCGATGTTCATGAGTGATGGCCGGTCGATTGTTTGCATCTCACGCAGCGTTGCGGGCTTCGGGATCAGGCTAGCAAGCACGCCGGATGATCGGAGCATGGTCTGTGATTCTCCAGGACAGATCCAACAGACGGCTAGGATGGCAGCACGGTATGATTTTGGCTCCACGGTCCTCGCAATCGACACGATCTCTGCCTTGAGGCTTCAATGTGCCGTCTCGGACAGAAGCCCATCGTGAAGCTTTGACTGCTCATTCATCGACTATTCTGCCGAACTTGACCACTATACCGCGAACACAGCCAAATATCCTGGGCTCAAATACCTTGCCTTACGCTGTACTTCGCTACACAGCCTAAGACATCATAGCACAGCAGCGATCATCTCACAATACCGCATCTCATTATCGATCATCGCTCACCAAGCCAAGCTCAACAGCTTCTGTTGTGCCTCCATATTGTACAGCTTTGATGCCCATCTATACTCCTTCTACTACGTCCGAATCTGAGTCTCTTACGAGCACGATGGACGTCATCTACTTCAACAACGAGTTCCCGCGTGAGGACCTGCAAAGCCTCTTTCGACGCTTGCACAATCTCAGCAAGGCCAGGCAGCACCCGATCTTGGCCCAATTCATCAATGAAGCCACATGGGCCATCAAGAATGAGATTCAGTCTCTCCCATCTGAGCTGAAGCAGCTCATTCCTACTTTCACCACCATCCTGAGCTGGGCAGAGGCCACAGAGCTCAGAGAAGGTCTCATTTGCGGCGCCGTCGACGGTGTGTTGCTTATTGTTGCCCAGTTGGCGACATACATTGGGTAGGTGGATGCTTCTACGATTCTGATCCGACTGTTCACTAATCGCTGGTGATAGTTATGCCGAGGACCATCCAGACGAACTCATCGATTTCGAGAACACTTGCATTTCTGGCCTTGGAATCGGCCTTTTGGCCTCGACTGCTGTATCTTTGTCTGCGACCAGAAGCGAGTTGCCTCTCGCAGGTGCTGACGCTGTGAGGCTCGCATTTCGACTTGGCATCCACGTGCAAGGTGTTTCTGGGAACCTTGAAGTCCGCGACCTCTCCGAGACTCCAGACACATGGGCATATGTTGTGCATGATGTGGACCCGTCCGCTGCACAAAAGGCGCTGGATGGCCTTCAAATCAAGGAGCAGGTGCCCGACACTGGAAAGGTCTTTGTCAGTGCGATCAGTCGCAACTCTGTCACTGTGAGCGGACCGCCTGCTAGGCTGAAGGCACTTTTCACCAAGTCGGAGTTCTTCAGGGTCTCCAAATCCATTCCGCTACCAGTGTATGGCGGCCTTTGCCACGCCCCGCACGTCTATGGCGAGCAGGATACTCAGACGATTGTCGACAGCAGTGTGCTGCTCATGCCCAGCACCAAAGCTTGGCCAGTGGTCCCAATCTACTCTACCAGCACTGGTCTGCCCTATCCAGCAAAGAACGCTCTCAGTCTGTACTCATCCGTGGTTTCGGAGCTCCTGACACAGGCAATCTGCTGGGATCCAGTGATGCGCGGCATCGTCGACAACGTCAAGATGAACTGCGCTTCTGCTGCAACATTGTACTGCTTTGGTAACTGCATTCCTTTCCGCGACTTGACCAACGCACTCAAGGCCAGCATGCCGACTCTGAAGACCTCCGTCAAGAACTTCATCCCGTGGGCTTTCCAGGTTGAGCCGATGGACAGCACACCCCGCAGCACCGCGCAATCCAAACTTGCTATCGTGGGCATGTCTTGCAGACTCCCAGGCGGTGCAACAAACACCGAAAAGTTCTGGGAGGTCTTGAAGAATGGTTTGGACGTCTCGCAACGCATTCCAGCCGATAGATTCGACATTGGCACACATTTCGACCCCAACGGAAAGGACCTCAACAAGAGCATGACCGAGTATGGCTGCTTCATCGACGAGCCCGGCCTCTTCGACGCCCCATTCTTTAACATGTCCCCACGCGAAGCTCAGGTCGTTGACCCGCAGATGCGCCTGGCGCTCGTCACAGCTTACGAAGCTCTTGAGCGTGCGGGCTATGTCGGCAACAGGACAGATAGGACACGACTGGAGCGCATAGGCACCTGGTACGGCCAGGCTGCCGATGACTATCGTGAAGTCAACCAGGGACAGGAGGTCAGCACATATTACATCCCAGGTGGATGCCGCGCGTTCGGACCTGGCCGCATCAACTATTTCTTCAAATTTGCGGGACCGAGTTACAGCGTTGACACTGCTTGTTCTTCTGGTCTTGCAGCGATCGAGGTCGCTTGTCAAGCACTTTGGAACGGCGAAGTCGATATGGCAATCGCTGGTGGCCTCAACGTCTTGACCAACCAGACGGTTTTGCCGGACTCTGCAACGGCCACTTCCTCACCAAGGGCCACAACGCTTGCAAGACCTGGGACGCTTCCGCCGATGGATATTGCCGTGCTGATGGTATTGGCTCTGTAGTCATAAAGAGACTCGAAGATGCCGAAGCCGACAACGACAACATCCTTGGTGTGATCCTCGGAACAGGCACTAATCACTCCGCTGACGCGGTCTCTATAACCCATCCCCACGCGGGCCACCAGGCTTACCTTGCCCGCCAGGTGCTGCGACAGGCTGGAGTCGACCCGCTCGACGTCTCATACGTTGAACTGCATGGCACCGGCACCCAAGCCGGTGACTATGAGGAAATGTCGGGCATCATGGATGTCTATGCTCCGAGCACGAAGGGCCGTCGCAGCAAGGATCAGCGCTTGCACATTGGCGCTGTGAAATCTAATGTCGGCCACAGTGAGTCTGCAGCCGGCACGACCGCCCTCATTAAGGTCCTCCTCATGCTCCAGAAGAATGCCATCCCGCCACACATCGGCATCAAGACTGAGATGAACCCGCGGTTCCCGGACTTGGAGAAACGTAACCTCCACATTGCCTTCGAAGAGAAGGAGTGGTCTCGCGGCTCCCAGGGAAAGAAGAGGATTGCCGCCATCAATAACTTTGGTGCTGCTGGCGGCAATACCACGATGTTGATTGAAGAGGCACCTGATCGTATCATCACGGAGAATGATCCTCGCCAGACACACATCATTACAATTTCCGCGAAAACCAAGACGTCCTTGACTGGCAACATTGAGCGCATGATCGCATACTTGGATGCCAACGACAGCACGAACCTCGCCGATTTGTCGTACACGACCACTGCACGCCGTTACCACCACTGTTTCCGCGTCGCCATTGCTGCGTCCGATGTAGCCCAGCTGAAGAAGCAGCTCCAGGCCCGCCTCGAAAAAGTCGACTCGCTGAAGTCAGTCGGAAAGACTGGGTGTTCGCCGCCGATTGCTTTTACCTTTACTGGACAAGGAGCTTCCTACAAGTCGATGAATTTGGAGCTGTATCGCGACTCGCCAGTGTTCCGCGAGCACATTGTGCACTTGGACTCCCTCGCGCGCGGTCAAGGCTTCCCATCCTTCATTGCCGCCCTCGATGGTTCACACGACAAGGACTACGCGCACTCACCTTTAGTCACTCAGCTTGCTCTCGTCTGTACGGAGATTGCGCTGGCTAAGTACTGGGCATCTCTTGGTGTCAAGCCAGATATCGTCATGGGCCACAGTCTCGGCGAGTACGCCGCAATGCATGTCGCGGGCGTCATCACCGCCAACGAAGCCATTTTCATGGTAGGAAGGCGCGCGCAAATGCTGCAGGAGAAGTGCAAGATCGGAAGCCATACCATGATGGCTGTCCGTGGCTCTCTTTCCCAGATTGCCGAGAACTCCGCCGGCAAGCCGTACACCATCGCTTGTGTTAACGGTCCCGTCGACACTGTTCTTAGCGGAACCCAGGCCGAAATGGATGAAGTTGCTGTACCTCTCCAGGCGGCTGGCCTGCGCTGCATCAAGCTGGACGTGGCCTTTGCTTTCCACTCGGAGCAGACCGATCCCATCCTTGACGACTTCGAGACTGTGGCGAAGAGTGGCGTCCTTTTCCAGGAGCCTAAATTGCCGGTCATCTCGCCGCTGCTTGGTAAGGTCATCTTCGATGGCAAGACTCTCAGCGCTAACTACGTGCGACGATCTACGAGGGAAGCGGTTGACTTCCTGTCTGCTCTGGAAAGTGCTCAGCAGATCGGTGCGATCAACGAAGAGACTGTTTGGGTCGAGATCGGGCCACACCCTGTCTGCACAGGCTTTGTCAAGTCCACTATTGAAAACTTCGCTCTCGCTATCCCATCGCTTCGTCGCGGTGAAGACAGCTGGAAGACGATGGCGGAGAGCATGGCGGCTCTCCACCTGACGGGTCTTCCTGTTGATTGGAATGAGTTCCACCGCGCTTTCGAGAGTCGGCTCCGCCTGCTCGACTTGCCGACCTATGCCTTCAATGAAAAGAACCACTGGCTTCCTTACAAGGGCACCTGGTGCTTGACCAAGGGTAATGAGTTCTATGGCTCTCAAACTGAGGTTGGATCAGCTGTAGTGGCGGCACCGGCAGCGCCCAGAAGCGAAATCTCAACGTCGACCGTGCAACAGATCGTTGAGCAGACATTTGACGGCGCAGCAGGCTCGGTCACGATGCAATCGGATCTCATGCAGCCTGATCTCTTTGCTGCCGCTAATGGCCATCGCATGAACGATTGTGGCGTTGTTACATCTGTAAGTACATCTTTGCTGTTTACTCTGACTATCTATCATCGTCCTGACTGACTTGCTTCGCAGTCCATCCACGCCGACATCGCTTACACTCTCGGCCAATACCTGCACCGCAAGCTCTCACCCAAGGGTAAGAAGCCTTCGATCAACGTAGCGAATCTGGAAGTCACGAAGGGTCTTGTTGCCCAGAGCCACAGCAAGACACCGCAACTGATGCGGGTGACAATTGCCACCGGTGACATCGCTTCTGGTGTTGCCAATCTCACTTGGCAGAACGTTGACAAGGACGGCAACGTTCGCGATACTTTCGCCACTGCCACCGTTTTCTATGGCGACGCCACCGAGTGGATGTCCTCCTGGAGTCCTATCGGACACCTCGTCCTGGGCCGCATCGAAGCCCTCGAACGCATGGCCGTCGAAGGCGTCGCAAGCCGCTTCACCCGCAAAATGGCCTACATGCTGTTCGCCAGCAACCTTGTTGACTACGCGGAGAAGTACCGCGGCATGAAGACCGTCGTGGTGCACGAGCTGGAAGCTTTCGCGGACGTCGAACTGAGTCTCAAGGAAAGCGGCGTCTGGACCGTGGCGCCGTACTTCATCGACAGCGTGGCTCACCTCGCGGGCTTCGTGATGAACTGCTCCGACGCCATCGACACTCAGAAGGACTACTGCGTTACTCCCGGCTGGGCTTCGATGCGTTTTGCTAAGCCGCTCGTGGCCGGGCAGAAGTACAGGTCGTACGTGAAGATGATCCCGACGAAAGAGGATGCCAGTGTGTACGTGGGAGACGTCTACATCATGCAGGACGACGAGATCGTCGGCATGGTCGGTGGGATTCAGTTCCGCCGCTTCCCACGCATCTTGCTCAGCCGTTTCTTCTCACCGCCGGACAAGCAGGCTGCATCTGAGGCAGCGCCCAAGATCATCGCAACTTCGACCCCAGCGGCAGCTCCGAGAGCAGTGGTCAGACAACAGCCTGCACCTGTCCTACCTGTCAACATGCCAGCTGCCACGCCCGCTCCGACGGTCAAAGCGGTGGAGGAGAAAAAGGCTGCTGCGCCTGTGCAAGAAGCTTCCCCAGCCGCGGCTGCCGACAGTGTCACCACACGAGCGCTGGCGCTGATCGCCAAAGAAGCCGCTCTCGAGCTGTCCGATCTGGAGGACGAGGCGGAGTTTGCTAACCTGGGCATCGACAGCCTGATGTCGTTGGTCATCTCCGAGAAGCTGAAGAGCGAGCTTGACGTCAAAGTCGGTGGCAGCTTGTTTTTGGATTACCCGACGATTGGCGATCTGCGGGTGTGGCTGGATGAGTGTTACAGTTGACGGGCGGCGGTGGCGCTGGTGAATGCTGAGGCGGTGGAGGAGTGGATGTGGATGTGGAGGAGGATTTCCTTTTGGTGCTGGGTTGTGCGCTTGGGTCGGTGTGTAATCACTTTTTGTTTTGTGCTTGGGTTTATTATAGATAGGAATCGCGTATTACATTACCACTGATAACAACATCTTCCCATGTTGATGGTATTGGTGGTCTGAGACTGAGAGAAATGGAATTGCAGGAGGATCATTGTCATTGTAATCAGGCATCTCTGACATGACCGTGGTGTCTATTTCACATTTTCTGTCTGCTACAGATGACTTGTGCAAGACGCTGTATGTTTGTGAACCCGGATCTGAGGGCAAGACATGGACACACAGCAGATGTTTCTGTCTCCCCACGTGACCGTTGCGATTGCCTCGATCAGGCTTGGCAACTCTTTATCTTATCGTACAGCTTTAGCGAGACTCGCAGACACACACACCCTTGCACCCTGGGACGGGTACCTTGGCCAACACGTTACGCTTCCTACTATCCTACACCAGACACACATCTCGCTCTTTCCTAAAGGCGGAACACATCTCAACTTCGCTTTGCAGGTGCTACAGGAGCATTACAGCTGTCACACAAACACACACGCTTGTCACTCACACCACGTTCAACGTTCAACAGCGCTGCACCGCCTGTCTCTAGCAGCCCAGCACACCGGGAGGATGCAAACAGTCGGGCCATTTACGTGCGAATGCTGCAAGGCTCCACTCCCGTCGGCGCGTAGCAAGTGATGAGGCAGGGCATGGCATGAGGCATCGGGGCGTCGGGATCCTTCGAGGCACGTGAAGCGGCGGCGGGAGGTTGCCAAGGGGCGTTTCAACGTTTGGCAGAGGCTTAGCCAGCTCAAGCCCTCTGGCATGGAGGCGCCGAGCTAAGACAAGCACAGCAAGCAAGACGCTCACACGCGGCGCGAATGCTTGCGTAGTGCTAGCCGATACCACCAAGGCCCTTGCGTGCATCCATCGCGCGGCTGACTGCTGTACGCCTGCTAGCGCACGCCTTCTCCCCGACGCTCCCAGCTGCGTTGGTTGAGCGAGATTATTATTATCGTTATGCCGCTGGTAGTTATGGCCTGCCTCTGCACGCTCCAGACCCTGCGATCTACATCTCGATCTTCATCCTCGTCTCCATCGTCGCTACTGATCGGCACCGCCAACATCATCCATCGTCATGTCTTCGACCACGCGTAGATCGCCGCCTACGCCCGCCCTCTCCAGTCGCGCTGGCACGCCTGCGCCCGCCACAGAGCATGTCAAGATGCGTACGAGCTGTCATTCCTGTGCCTTCTCAAAGTTGAAGTGTTCGGGAGACAAGCCAATTTGTGCTCGCTGCGCCAAACGTGGCCTGCCTTGCGAGTATGTCGCAGCAAAGCGAGGTGGGCGAAAGCCAAACCAACGCCCATCTGCTGCAGACCAACACGTCTTTGAGGTGGTCAACGTTGCCAATCAGCCGCAAGACGCTCCAAGAGTGCCACCGCAGGCCGTCATGTATACCACGACGCCCTCGCAACAACCCAGTGGCAATAATGCACCACTGTCTCCAGCACCTACTGCCGCCAGGCCTGACGGTTCCCTGTCACCTGCCGTATTTCAGACCATGTCCTCAGGACTGTCAGCCTGCTTTGACCCGGGCTTTTCATCCTCTTCTACTCTCACAGATTCTGATCTCAGCGACTATTTTCCCTTCCCAGAGGACCTGGATATGCTCGCTGCAGATTTGCTGCCGACTGACTTTGACACAAATCCCTGCAGCTACGATTTTGATGCGCTCATGAACCCGATCTACCCAATCGAAGAAACTAGCTGTGACCTGTTTGCCGATTTTGTCCAGGCTTCTGGGCAGGAAATGCAGCATGCTCCGAGTAACGACTGCCGAAGCCAACAATCAGCACGACCACACAAGCCTCAACACTCGTGCTTGCTTCGTGCCCTCGAGCTCCTTAAACAACACTCTCCAGCTTCCTGCCAAGACACGAGCGCCAAAACGCCCTCATTGACGGCCGTCATCGCGCAAAACGGCGCCACAATCGAAGCTGTGGGCGCAATGCTCGAGTGCTCTTGTTCAAAAGACGGATATCAGCTAGTGGTGATGTCGCTCATCGTGTTCAAAGTTCTGGCGTGGTATGCGGCAGCAGCACGGAAAGAAGGAAACAATCACAATCCACGGCAATCGACACCACTGGATAAAGCCGGCGATGAAGATGCGACACGAACGGCGGCACAGCTGGTATTGATTGAGTCGCATCGCGTGCGACGATTGATCGAGCAGGCTTCGACAAAGTTAAAAGCAAAGGCGGAAGTCGACGAGCAGGACAACGAGGATGCATTGCCGTTCTCGTCAGCCATGTACAGCCAGCTCGACTCGGCGCTCATGACCCAGCTGCGGAGCCTGTCACTGGACATGATAGATCGATTGAAGAGCTATTGAACAGTACGTTGCAGGCGTTTGGTGCATTGGCAGATCTTGGGGAACAATTGCTTCTGCCTTTCTTTCCTTCTCTTTTTTTTTTTTTGGCGTTGATCTACACAGGTGTAGAAACACGACGCTATACGATGAATCATGGATATATGCAGGTTATCTCGAACCTCGACAGGCCTATCAACACTGCTTCTATCATTCTACTACGACTGTCTACAGACTTTTCTCCATCAAAGCATAGCATTTCCAGGCAACGCGAAGACATTCACTGCCACAAAACCACCTTCGCCATATTGGCATCTTCCTACCCTCAATGCATTGCACTGCCAACTTTCCCCCATCAGGCACGTGTCAATGTCCGTTCCACTTTCTTTTCTGCCCTGCGTGCTGCCCCTCACTCATTCACCGTCAGGGTCTAAATGCGTGCTTTAGATTAAGAGCTAAACCCTGCGTCTGCACGACCCTGGCCATGTTTGTTTACCCGGAGTCCGTGCGCTACTGCATGCATATACCCTTGCCTCACCCCACGAACAGGTACCCGCTCGTTTGCAGATTGCGTGCAGGCGGCGGATCATGTGCATCTCCGCGCGCTGCTTTGGAGTGAGATTCAGCGACACTACTGAAACTCTAGAGCATATTCGTATAGTCTTTGAGGTTCGATACTACCTGGACTCGTAGCCTTTGAAAATCGATAGAACTCACCGGCGTAAATAGTTGACGCGAACGCTGTCCTTCGCAAAACTTGCATCCCGGGCACAGGAAACCCGCAGGGATTCAGGATTGCGGCTGCCCAAATCCACCATGTCTTCGCGTGAGGCTGACGAAAGGCCGGAAAAAGCCTAACGTTCTAGACTAAAGGTGACGAGTCCGCCCGACGGCTGGCGGCCCATTCGTCCAGCCGAACAAGGGCGGGCCGCGAGGATAACAATCTTCCGTCTCAGGCGAACGTACATAAATTTAGCGAGGAGGATCGGCGCTAGGCTGAGATTGGGAAGCTTTAGGTGCGTGCGAGTGGTGCCATGCAGATTACAGTACTCGAATCGTAGGGTTTCGAGCCTAATGGAGTGGATGTGATAATCACCCCGATGGACGATAGCTGTACAGTAGCTGCATGTGCGATGCGTGCGCTGCGCTTATACAACAATGGCCCGACGACGCGCTGGCTGACGATGCTTTTGGTTCAGTGTTTAGTGGTCAAATCAAGAACCAGGGACTTTGTAGCCGAGCGGACGCGTTTGAATTATGACCCGGCTTGTATTCTTGGGTTGTTTTGGGAGATGGTGCGCTTCGGGATGTTTCTGTCTGTCGCTGTGTTTCTCTTGTTTGAGAGTTGAAGTTGGAGCACTGGAGTCATGACCTGGGGAGAACGTGCCGTGGCAGGTCGTCGCTGCGGAGGGTTATAGGATGGTGACTGAGATGCCGTCGAACGACTACCTACGTGCTGTAGAGAAATCCCTCCAATTCATTCTTCCGCTCTGAACCTCTATCCATCCCCTACCAACAGCCAAGCAAGACCAAGCACAACCAAGCACAACCCGCTACCAAACGCATCGAATCCAACGCTTCGACATGTTCCCCCTTGGCGTGCAGATCACGGGAATCCTGTCTGGCGCATTCTTGACTGGTCAGTAGTAGTCAGCAAATGAACGGTCCACCCCACCAGAAGCAACAATGATAGCCAAAAACCAAGCTTCAGACCAGACAGAGTCAAAGTCGCGTTTAACGATATCTAACCCATCACAGGCGCCATGACATCCCTCTCAATCGTCGCCGTGCCCGTCTTGCTCGACACAGCCACCGACTCACCCCAGCTGCTCCGCCAGTGGTCGCGCATGTACCACTACGGGCACCTCATCATGCCCAGCATGGCGGTCGGCACGCTGCTCTTGCACGCCTGCTCGGCGCTGCAGCTGCGCGCCATGGGCAAACCTTGGGTGATATTCGCTTGCGCGGGTGCGGTGACGATCGCGATTGCGCCCTTCACTTGGGTAGTCATGGAGGCTACAAATGGGGCGTTGTTCACTCTGTTGAAGAGTGTTGGGTCTTCCAAGGAGCATGATGCCTCTGATCTGCAGCAGACCATAGGTATGGTGAAGCATTGGAGCTGCTTGCATTTGATGCGCTCGATGCTGCCGCTCGCAGGGACTGCGCTGGCAGTAGTGGGGACTTTCGGGGGCATGTAAAGGGAAGGAGAAGGAGGAGGCAAAGGGAGAATTAGGGCGATGAGAGATACGAGGCGACGAAAAGTTCCGCAAGAAAGCTCGTGCTGGGGTGCCGGTGTTGGTTGGCAAATGCTTTTTGTTGTGTTGCAATGCGCGATGGATCGCTAGCGTTCGCTGCCCTCGTCTGGTGGCGGCTCTGGCTTTCCAAAGCTGAAGATGGGGCGGCAGTTGGCTGCGAGGCTGATCCCGCCTGAACACGACGGTCGCATTGGTTCGTTCGCAATGAGCGACCAGCATGCATGTCATGGTACATGTATTCTCGACCAGATAATTGTCTCGAGCCCGTCCCAGGTAGTGGAAGACATCTTGACTATGTCATCAATCAGTTAGGTCCTTTACTCCTACTCGTGCTCCTCATATCTTTGCATGTGACTTTCTGCGCTGGCACTACTGTGTTACACTGGCTTGCCTGCCGTGCAGCAGGATATATGGACATGGACATGGACAACAGGTTCAACGCTGGGCCTGTCCGAACCACCAGCGGTCGTCCAGAAGAGGTCCGTCCCAGTGATCCGGCAGCCTTCATACAGGATCTCGCCAACAAGGTGTGTGTCGGTCTGTCGTCTCAAGATGCATCTTTGTCATAGCTGACTGTACATCTACGCAAAGACACAACTCCTCGCCTGTCTAAAATGGCTGGGCGAGTTCCAAGTCCTGGCCTGCATCCCACTGCACGGCAAGATTCCAGCACATGAGCTGGCCGATCTGGTCGGCGTGCCAGAACGACAGCTCTGTCGAGTTGTTCGCATGACGGTAACCGCTGGCTTCCTGTGCGAGCCTCAGCCAGGTCATATCTCCCATTCGCCATTGTCAGCACCCTTCATCACAGACCTCTCGTACTTGGACGCCACGTTGTTCCTCGCGGGCACGGTAGCCCCGGCAGCATTGCAGATGACGCACGCCACGCAACAACGTCGTGGCCGAGCCGATTCAAAGAGTAGCAGCGCTTTTTGCGTGGCGTTCGAGCACGCAACGCCATTCCAGGCGGCTTGTGTTGAGCAGCCTCGACTACAGAGGACGTGGAATGCGTTTCGGAGATTGACTGGAGATACAAGCGACGCCATGGTGGAGTTGCTCAGACGACTGAATTGGAGCTGTCTGGGCAGTGCGCGCATTGTCGATGTGAGTCGCAGTCGGTCTCCGCGAAAAGCATAGGTTCACCTGAAGTAGAGACCTGAGAGCTGACGGACACATAGGTCGGTGCCGATTCGACTAGCACTGCCATCGCCCTCGCAGAGATGTATCCTCTTCTGCACTTCACCGTCCAGATGAACGTGCCAGCTCAGGACAGTACCACAAACAGCACCGGCACCACTCCAGACAGCAACGCAAGCGGACGGATCTCAGTGCAGGAGCGACCGCCCGCCTCAACGCAACCGATCAAAGACGCTGCGGTCTACATCCTCCGTCTGAGCACACCACCAGTCTCCCACAATGCGGAAGACACCCTCGCAAACACCCTCCTCGCCGAGCTTCATGCCCACCTGGGCGTCCTACGCGCCAACAAGAACGCCACGCTCATCCTGGCACCGCCTCTGCTCCCTGACCCTGGCCCCAACGCAACGCGTGCGGAGAGCATGGCGCGCGTGCGAGACTTGTGTCGATTGCAGCTGCTCGACTGGTATGATCTCGAGGCTGGTGAGTTGGTGCAGCTGCTTGCTGGCGTGCGCGATGAGAGCGGGAGGTTGGAAGTGGTGAGTACACTGCAGAGCCCGCATTGCGCTTCCGTGGCGCTGGCGGTCAAGTATCAGGCTTATACTAAAGGCCCGCGGCCGGTTGGTTGAGGCCTCATCTCGTTGATACCTTGTATTCGGTGGCGT
The DNA here is from genome assembly GCA_001553865.1 of Cladosporium sp. BSL10. NCBI lineage: Eukaryota > Fungi > Ascomycota > Dothideomycetes > Cladosporiales > Cladosporiaceae > Cladosporium > Cladosporium sp. BSL10. Next base: position 91,470 of record LJJI01000021.1, read on the forward strand.
CTGTTGTTAAATCGTCTGCTGCTCAGGTAGTGGTCGTTGCAACGACGATGACCAAAACTAATGCTTGTCAGCATTTGAGAATCATTGCTTTGTGGGATCCAGGGATGGCTTGAGGAGCCACGGCGTTTTCGGGCGCTTCGAGAGTTGTGTTGCAGCATGAAAAGGAATCGCCGGCGCTCACGTTTTTGTTTTCAAGGGCGTCAGAGGTCTTGTGGCTCGGTCTTGATTATATACATACAACAGGAATTGACATACAGCATTGCTACCACTTCGTCCTGCATAAAGTGTAATCTGATGTATCGTGTTTGGCCGCTGTGTGGATGAAAAACACGGGGAGACCCATCGCCGGGTGAGTTTAAGAAGAACGAGGAAATTGCCAGCTGATGCCTCCCGACTATCGCTTCTCCGATGGCGAGTCCAAAGCAGGCGCCGCAGTCACTTTGTCCTTGACCGCATGCTCTTCCGCTTTTACTTCACCCGTCAACATCGCCTCAACTTGGTCAATGGCTCGTGAAATCTCAATCTCCAGCTCGGGAAGCTTGAAGTTCTCGGCGATCAATTTCCCGTTCCATCGTTTGAGGAGCATGATTTCGCCGTTCTCGCTCTGGCCAGATGGTTGGTTGTTAGAAGCGGGCTGCGTTGCATCTGCAGGAAGCCCTGCTGCGTAAATTTCATCCATTTCCTTGCTGGGGGTTGGATCGACCAGATTGCGTGATAGTAGCACTTCGAGGTACTTGCCACCCTTGAGAGCGCGGTAATGTGACCAGGTGCGGAAAAGCATGTAACCGAGTGGGAGGTTAGGTACCCTGTCGAACAAGTTAGTACAGAGTGTCAACAGTAAGAATTTCATGGTGGGCAAGCACTTACATGGGAATGAGTGCGAAAGGCAACATGAGCGGCGCGATGACCGCGCTTTGCCACATCCGCCTACGGTGGAAAGACTGCCTCTCGACGGCCAGCTGCTTCAGCACCGCGGGCACTTTGTCCGAGTCCAGAAAACGCGCTGGGTACAAGCACTCGAGCTTCGGCTCGCTATCGAGAGCTCGTAGACGTTTTGAGTTGGCGGGCGGGATGCTCTTCAGACCCCATTCCTGGTATGGAATTCGTTGCAGGAGTTGGCGCCCGTAGACAGTGACTTGCTTCTGCCAGCCGCTGGGCTTGTTCTCCCAGGTCGCCCATTGTGTTGCTGCGGTTGCGAGGACGCGGTCTGTGAACTTGGGTTTGGCGCCGGCGGGGAGGTGTTCGACCATGCGTTCGCAGTAGATGAGCGACTGGCGCGTGGAGACGGGCAGTAGGAAGAGACGCATGTTGCCTGGAGTGACAGAATAGAGACTGGGTGTCGGCTTGGACGGAGATCTGGCGGGTGCTGTTGTTGATGGAGGCTGGTATACTTGTCGGGAAGTACTCTCGTGGTTTGTCGTCAAATGTGGAAAGGAGATGGTCGCTGGATATTGTGAGGCTATCGAAGGAAGGAGAGCAGGGCGAGGACAGGGTTTTATTGGCAGGGGAAAGGGTAGAAGGGAAAGCGTAATGAAATATCCTACTCGTCCTGCTATTGGATCTCTACAAGTGTTTCATCACATCCATGCCCACGCAAGCAGGCACCGCGCAAGACGCATCGCAACATTCGGGTCGTTTGTCGAACAATATCGGGGCGTTTTGGCCAATAGGAAGCGCCGCTTGCTCGGCCGAGCACCCGTGGGCGGCCGACGAGCACAACGCCGCAACTGCCATCCTTCTTCTTTCTTCACACCCGCGGCCGAGCACTCTTACCACTCGAACACGTGATTGGCATCGCGATGATTCTTTGATTCAAACACTTGCCGGTATTGACGCTGTATTGGTGATGCTGTCTCAACATGCCGCCGATGCCTTCGTCGCATTCTTCTGCATCTCGGGACAATACGCCCAGCAGCGAGAGTAGTATATCATGAGCATTCTCGATCGTCGTAATCCAGGTATAGTATCAATCTCATTCACATCTCCAGATCTTATCCTTGCATTCCGTCTGTCACAAAAAGAAGAAAACCTTCAAGACACGACTAGCTTACAGCACATTCAAGATGGCCAGCACACAGACCGAGACCATCACCCAACCCCTCATCCCCATCGCCGTGAGCGATGACGCCCATCCATCACAAGCAAAGACCAACCTCAAAGTCGTCTTCGGTGCCATGACTCTGGGTAAAGAAGGTACTAGCTACTCGACTTGGGTATATACCATGGATTAACACACTAAAACAAAGCCAGGTGCCGAAGGAGCTCGCATCCATACTGTCGAAGACGTCGCATCCGTTGTCGATGTTCTCCAACAGCACGGTCACCATGAGATCGACACTGCACGTGTCTACGGAACGTCCGAAGCTTTGCTCGGACAGCTCAAGTGGCAAGAACGCGGCCTCGTCATGGACACCAAGCTCAATCCTCGCCGCATGGGTCCTTACCAGTACTCACACAAAAAGGAAGATCTCAAGCGTGGTTTGCTGGATAGTCTTCAGGCTTTGCACACCGACAAAGTAGATTTGTTCTATCTCCATGCACCCGATGTAAGCAACGCCGTTCATTCTAGCACAGCTTCATACGTGGACTAATGTCGTATCAGCACAACACACCCTACGCGGAGACTCTCGAAGCTGTGGACGAACTCTACCGTGCCGGCCACTTCTCGCGCTTCGGTCTGAGTAACTACAGCGCCTGGGAAGTCGCACAGATCTGCGAGCTCTGCGATCGCCACGGCTGGAAGAAGCCCGACGTCTACCAGGGCAGCTACAACGCTTTGCAGCGTAGCGTCGAGCCGGAGCTCTTCCCCTGTTTGCGCGCTTACGGCATCGCCTTTTACTCTTTCAGCCCACTGGCCGGCGGCTTGCTTACGGGCAAGTACGACCGTGACACCGTTTCCCACGAAGCCGGTAGTCGATACGACCCTTCTCGATTCCAGGGCAAGAACTTCCGCGGTCGCTACTGGAACGACGCTTACTTTGCTGCCCTCGATGTGCTCCGCAAAGCGACTGGTGCCCACGGAATTCCGCTCGGGGAGGCGGCATTGAGATGGTCTAGCCACCACAGCGCAATGAAGAGGGAGTTTGGTGACGCTGTCGTTATTGGCGCCAGCAGCGCGACGCAGCTTGAGCAGAACCTGAAGTTCCTAGAAGGTGGACCTTTGCCGGAAGACGTGGTTGAGGCTTTCCAGAAGGCGTGGACCATAGTCAAGGGTGTATGCGTGTCCTACTGCTGATTATCGCGTATGCGTGACGATCAGCCGCGTACAGATATCGTTTGGATCACGCCAGTGTATGGGCCCATTGGGCCGTATTGAATGGTAACGGCCCATCTTCTATGTTAGAGCATGTATTGAAGTACGTGCTTCGATTTTACATTAGTCGCCGCGTCACGTCTCAACGAAAGCAAGCAGCTTGGCCACATCCGCAGCATAATACCTTGCATCGCCCCACGGACCGAGCGATCGGAGAGTCGAAGAGATCATATGGGCAGATGCTTTGCACTTGCTCGCCGTCAAACTCCGGCTTACTGTCACCCACTCACTCTCCTCGAGCACGTTCAGCTTTTTGACTACGTCCAGCTCCGGGTACGATGAGATGTCGAAGTCCTTGTACGCCGGGGATTCATGCTCTAGCGCATAGTATGCATACGCTGACAGGATGAGTCCGGCGTGCCAGGAGGCTCTGGCGATGTGTATACCGGGCACGTCGCTAATACGCAAGAATTTAAGCAGCTGTAGGATGATCAGAGCGTGCGTCGTGCATCGCCTAGCAGTCTCGGGATCTTTCCAGCGCGTGAGGATTTCGATTGTCGTGCGCGAGTTGTCGTTCTTGTTGTCGAAATTGGGCAGCCTCTCGACGGCATCTACGTCAGACAGGAGCAGGAGGAAACAAGCGTGCCAGAGCATCAGTACCATGGCACGAGTGGACGATTCCATAGGACCGGAGTGCAGCAGTCTTTCGATCCACTCAATAAGCGAAGCGCTTACTTTACGGATTAGATCGTCGTCTCCGCTGCGCACAAATGGGCCAATCTTGCAGTGCGTGATCTCAGACGACAGCCCTGCGAGAATTGCGCAAGTAGACAAAATCGAGTGGGACTCAATTTGCGCGCGAGGATCAGCGCTACACATGATTTTCCAATGATCAATGTCTTTTGCAAGGAAGATCGGGTCTGGTGCTGCGGTAGGGAGACACCATGGCTCTGCACGCATGGATGCAGATCGTCTCGTGGTAGCGGCGATTTCGGCGTTGTGAATATGGCCAGCATTGAGCAGACGGATGAGAGACTCATCCTTGATCCACTGCTGCCATGATAGCTCGTCTGATTGATGTTGAGGGTCCTTCCATTTCGAGTGAAGATGTCTCTGGTGCAAAGCTTGCACAGCTACGCAAAGTGAGCTGTGGAAAGCCCTTGCCGTCATCAGGTGCAGGGGATTGCCTGATAAGAAGGCGTAGGTCTGGCCGATGGTCACCGCCTGCAGCATTTCGAGAGAGTCATTGCCGCCGACGGTAGAGGTGAGAGAGGAAACCATGATCGCTTTGCGCACACCTTCGAAGAGCCTCTCGGAGTAGCGGATGGCGTTATCCGATCCATCAGCCAGCGCACCTAGAGAGCAAATGGATAGCAACAGCAGTGGGTGTGTTCGGGATGGATTGAATGTGGGCAGATGAATGATTGGGACGAGGGGCCAGAGCCTTGTGGTGAAGGTGTGTATGCAACGATTGAGGAAGGAAGTGGGCGGCAAGGACACATTCGGGGTACGCCGGCGGAGGCTGTTGGCAAGGCTGTCTCGAAAATCGTCGTTGTCGGCTTGTTATATGAGCATTATATATCTCGTTTGGTTCGCAAGAGCGCTGGAGGATTGACTTACGGTCAGAGAGAGGCATGGGGGACTCCGATTGCCTCTCGACGGTGTGCGTTGAGGTGGTTGCGGCGGCTGGAGGCTGATTTTCGCTACTAATGACTTGCGGAAGGCCACTGAGAGTCAAGCTGTCCACATACATGGCATTGGTATCGGTCAAATAGAAAGAAGGATCCAGGTTCAGTGATTCATTCCAATCCCATTCGAAAGTCGTAGGGAAGTCATCCAGCATCGCAGAAGCAATGTCAATGTCGACGCCGCCAGTGCCCAAATTGACGTTGCTGGTGTCGCCTGCGACAGTGTGCTAAACTGTAGCGAAGGTCGCAAATGATCGGTCCGAAGCTGCGCTTGGTAGAGAGGCCGAGACCGCCTCGATAGCACCTGTCTCGGGTCGTGGCCCATCTGTTATATCTTTTGAGCCAGGCTGGCAAGATTGGACATGCCGACGCAGAGTGTCACTTTCGATGTTTCAGCATGAATCGCTGGTGTGACAAGAGTACTGGACGCAATGGCAAGACATCGCGTGTGGACAACTGACCGACGAGCGAAGCGGGACGAGCAGAGCGAGCAAGAGAATGGACGCTCGCGTGTGTGGGTGCGAACATGTCTCTCGTAATGCTCTTTGCGGTAGAACTCTCCACCGCAGAACTCACAGACCCGTGATGTGGTGCGGCCCCGAGTGCGTACGCTCATGGTAAATGGTGAGGCCGCGTGCTTGTGATGGCATCCAGAGTAGGGGGGGGGG
>LJJI01000210.1:0-102280 GCA_001553865.1 Cladosporium sp. BSL10
GGTGGTGGTGGTGGTGGTGGTTTGTGAGAGGGATAGTGGTGTTGCTAAGCAAGGTTGGATGTGTGTTGGATGGTATGGTAGAGGTGGGTGGAGGTAGTGGAAGGAAGAAGGGAGGGTTGTGGATGGAAGGGAAGGAGGCTTATGTAGACGACGTCGCAGCAGCTACGAGGCTCGCCGGCACGCAACAACAAGCTTGTGATAGTGCAAGTGATGGTGTACTAAGTGCAGTGAGGGATCGTAAGTGATGATGTCGTGCTTCAATGTGATGTGCGCGCCCAACTGAAGATGTCGGCTGCTACAGCCTCGACAACGTACCTTGCGAGCAAGCGCCGGCTCGGCGGCAAGTGAGGGCGGTGAGGAGCTTGTTCTGTACCGTGTCAGCGAGCTCAATGATCTGGAGATGTCGATCGCAGTATTTGGTGCTCATGCGGAAGGAGTTAGGGAGAGCGTGAGAGCGGTGTTTGGGTGCGCGGACTCGACCGTAAGCAACTCGTGCGGATTTCGCTCGCTCACTTGCATATGATATCGAGGAGGGTGAGATGGTTCTTACCTTGCTTTGGAAGGGTGATTTGATGATATTGCGGGTGTTGGTGGTTGTGTTGTTGGTTGGCGAGGGAAAAAAGCTGAGCTTCAGAGGGCCGCCAAAACAAGACCCAGTGGCCTTGGCGAAGTTGGCATTTGACGAGGAAGGTACGACCAAGTCCGTGAGCGGAGGGTTGCTATCGGGTGCGTTGTAGCACAGGGCGACCTTGTGCATCTGCAGCTATGTCGCTTTCCCTGGGTAGTACGAAGTCCCAGGACGAGAGCCCATAGGCACAAAGGCAACAGCAGACTGCCTCGCGACTTACTCCTATATGCTCCTCCAATTTGAGAAGTACGTTCCGTCGGCACAACGATCTCTTCCTACGAGACTTTGCTTTGCCTTACAGCAAACTTAGATTCAGCTTGAATCCTTTGGCCGCTCACACAAACACCTACCTCTTGTCCTACCATTCGAGCTTGCCCAACGACCTGTCTTCTTCCATGTTCAATCACTGCTGCTGGAATATAACCAACGGCTACGACAGCGACACTCAAGAGCTCGAAGGCAGCAACGTTCCACACGCCATGAGTTCGGGGCACAATTGCCTCCGCCCATGCGTCTTGGTAGGATCGCGTGCCGACAACCGATCTGCGCCCTCCCAGACGAGTACAGTTGCAAACGACAACGAACCTGGCGGTAGCAGACATGCCCTGAAGATCAGCATTGACATGGCCATCTCGCTCCACCTGGAAGCTGCTGTGCGACAGATAGAAGTGGAGGGCGTGGGTTTCACACATGACACACAATCCCAGCCTGCTACGAGCGTGGAGACGAGACTGATGGCCGCAAGCCTCGACGAGCAAAGCTACCATGAAGATACATCGCTTGGTCTCTTCAATGCGAAGGTCTTTGCCGCCGGTCCAATGAGCGAGAACAGAAATATCTGTGCATATACGGGATAGCGCAACCCGTGTACATCTGGATCAGCACACAGCAGCGAGGAAGAAGTGGTCGTCAGTCGCCAGCTTGATAGCCAAGAGCAAGACAGTTGAAAGAGTTTGAGGTCCGAATAACCAATCCCAGGCTGCGTATAGTCCAGGTCCAGATGCAGTTCCACGGCCTTTGTATCACAAAGGTGGCAGACGTGATTTCCTGAGGTTGAGACAGCTCGGCAGTATTTGTGCGCCAGTCAGTACATCCTACGGATCGATCTAGGTCTGGCTGTATATATACTCCGGCAGGCAAAATCGATTCCAAGCAGTGAGTCCAGAATAGCCATATCTGAGGTACAGGTAGCCTTCCAGGACACAGAGCGCTGTTGAATCTCTGATGTTTGCGCTTAGTCTGGCCAGGATGGCTGTGTTCGGTCCGTCGCGCATACCTGTGCGATGACCAATGTGCACCGCAGCGTTGTGATCCTGACTATGCCAGAATAAATTGGTTCGAAGATTTGGCAGCAGTATGTATGTCCAGATTCCGGTCAAGCATGTGTATCGATCCAAGCTATGATGGATTCGGATCGTCGATGTCCTGTGGCGATGTCAACAAGACACTCTCCAGGGCTGTCGATCCACTTCGTCTATCGAGCTCTCGATAAGAGTGCATGGGAATCAGGCATGGCTCACGCACTTCCTGTACCATAAAGACGTGCTTGCTGAGAGGCATGTGGTCCATGCCAACTGGAGCCAACTGGGTCTCTAAGCTCGCTGTGTATTCGCCAGGGAGAGCACATAGCACGATGCTGTGAAACCGCGTTGAGATCGCATTGGACACAGGCCAGCAGAAGGCAAGGTGACAATGAATGTCGAGTCCTGTATGTCTGCGGCCGGTGTTCCTTCGTTCTGGCATTACCTGCTGCATATCAGCAAGCTGTTTGAGTCGAAGCAAGACTGCTCGATGAAATTTTCAGAGAGAGCTGCGCGCCCTCGAGATGAGACTTGACAGTCCAGTCTTTGTGTGTCCTTTGTCACATCATGGCATTTGCTAAAACCACGCATTTGCGCATGGTGTCGAGAGTGCGATGCGCTGTCAACGTGAGCAAAGCAGCGCATGTGATCTCGCCTTCAAGAGTCAGTATGAGCTAGAGCACGGAGCATACACGAAGGGAGCCGACTGTCTTCGGCTCCTGTACTAGAGATTTTCAAGGACGTCCGGGTTTGAAAGGGCTTGGAATGCGCTGGGCGTTGTGCTCCGTATTGTGCTGCAAGTTCATTGCTTCGCAGCCTCAGCCAAAGACTTGGGCGCAGGCACTTTCATCGTCCACCAATGGATCTTCGGCATCGCGAGCACTATTTGATGACTTTGAAGGAACTAGCAGCTTGTCGACGCGTCGGTTGATGCAAATGGTGAAGTCGTGATGTCGGCGTGGGACGGAGGAAATGTCAAGTTCCCGGCGACTCGGGCCCGACTCTCCGGCTGTGCTTGGAAGACCCCTTGGACGGCAAGACCAAAGAATTGCTATGGCACTCACGACAACGATGACATACTTTCTTGAACCGTCGGCCTACCAGTGACAGAAGCTAAAAGCTCAATGAGAGTTTTGCCATGGTGGAACGAATGAGGCAGGGGCTCGCCGGCAGGAGAGCCAGCGTAGCTTCTCTGGGCGTCCTAACAACGACAACACACGCTGTCACATATGTAGGTCAAGCCTGTTAAAAAGTGTCGAATCGTGAGACGAATCCACAAGCCATACCTTACGCCACCTGGTGGCATTGTATGACCGATCAGACGCAACAACCGCAGACCGCACCAGGCATGTGCACAGCGTGACCCAATTTCACAAAACGGCTTCCGAATCTCAATATACTAATAGCAACATGGAGGACAATGTCACAATGACTGGCTGGTTCATTTGATTTATAGCTATTTGAGTTGATACGCCCCCTCAAAACATAGATCCAGCCCATAGTTTTTTATCACGTGCATGTACTCTGACCGACCCCAATCGACGGAAGCAAGGGGTAAGCGTGTTGGCATACAGTTTTTAATATTTATCCACCAGCTTATCTTTCCTCGCGGCGCAGTGTGGATTCCACAGTCACCGGCGTCATATTCAAGAGGAAGCGCTCCCGCACATAGACTTGCAGGTCTCAATCCCTTCGCCATCCCTTATTCCTATACGCGCGCAGCTCTTCAAACAAGTTTTTTGCGTAATAGTTACTCCATTTCGGGTTAACAAGCACCTCGAGCGTTGAAGTGTGCTAGAGGTACTGTTCAAGCTTTCTCTTCCTACTTGATACGGCAGACGGAATCTGTACAAAAACACCTTGCGGGTATGCTCACGTACGACGCCACCTCCTGTCTCAGCGGCAGCATAGGTAACAGCTTTCTGAACTTCACAGTTTTCAACCGATTACTATACTGAGCTACTTTCGAGATTGCATACGCAAGTTCATGTCATCAGCAAAATCAGACCAACACCATCGTTGACCTGGTATCTTCCCCCAACTCCCAAAACGCCGTAGCAAAAGAACATGCCATACCACGCGCTCCCTTGACATACTGTCGATAATGCTCACTCACATTGGCGCAGCAAGACACTCGCTATAATTGTGATTCGTATGTTCCTACCGTGCTTCCTCAACAAGTGACATCACAGCTCTTCTCCGCCCGCTATGCTTTGCAGTACCATTAGAATCCGATCGTTGGGTCATCAACTCAGTAAGGCTGTCCAATCACATCAGCCGCCTTGAAGTGAACAGCATCATGCTTGCCAAGATGCCAGCTCGCCTTGTCCTCATAATCGTTAACAATCTCCCAGCTGTATTCGATGCCTTGAGCGCCGGCACGAGGAGCCATCTCGTCCCAATCATGCTGCTCGAAGCAGACACCTTCCCAGCAGATGAGGCGGCGGTATTTGAAGCCCTGGTCGATGAGACGCTGCGGCAATGTCATCAATGGTTCGCGCTGAATGGTCGGTGCACCGTGTTGTTCGCACACAGTGTAGATGTAATGCGATGATGGCTTTGGGGAAAGGAACATGCGGCGACAAGCGAATGGCAGTGCCAGATCGAGATGTTGGATGTTCTGGCCGTGGACGCGCACAAAGTCGCAGAAGTGCGGTGGGGGAGGATCTTGCAAAGACGGGTAGGCAGGGCTGGCTTTCTCATATTGGTCTTCCATGATGTGTAATTTTAGCTTCCGTAACGCCGGCAACGTCGTCAGTGAGCGCCTGACCAATGTGCTCCATGTAGTCTCATTTTTTCCAAAGAGCAAGTTTGGGCAGTAGACGATCTCCAGCGTTGTCAAACGTGTTGGAGCATCGCCTGATCCGAGCAGGGATAGTAACAGACGTCGGTTAAGCGCGGCATCTCCCTCGACCTTGAGCGTATGCAGACGCTTCAAACCTTCGATGCTGACGTCAATTTGGCTGTTTGGTCGGTCGTGGAACTTGTGGACAGCATTTTGCGCGCCCACTAGTTGTTCTTGCATCGTGAGTGGTAGCGCTCTAAGGCCTCCCGACTCTCTCGGAAGGCCGTTGGTTTCAAGTTGACGAAGGTCTGGAAAAATGCGGCCTTCAAGAAAGAGAGACCAAGGATCACTTCGGTAGGATGCAAGACCCTCATCACAGTTTGAAACGATTGCTCTGCAGACTCTTGGGAACAAGATGCCTGTCAATGCCAGGGTAGATTTGAGCTCACTACGTGGTAGTCGTAACGTAGTCTCAACTCGAGGGCTCTTGTGCGCTATTGCTGTAAGAAGTTGAGCAACATGGTAGAGGTTGCTGGGTCCCTGGTGTTCAAGGGTCTGCGGAGTGATGTTGACATCGAGGTATGCGATTGCCCGCTCGCAAAAGGCAGAGTCAGGAAGCAATTGCCAACGCTCAAGCTGCCTGGGAGTTTGCATCAGCCGCGCTCCTGCCCTTACAAACTGCAGGCTGCGTTTTTCGCTCCAGAAAGAGCGTTACCTCTGAGTGAGACGAGAGGCGACGGGAGCTTGCATCAACGTCCTGGTGAGTTTGATGAGAGCTTTGTATGTCGGAAGCTCGACAGTCCTGTAAAGCACAGGCTGAGTAGCAACATACGTGTTGCGTGAGACTAGAGTCAGCTTGGCCAAGTCTCGTGGACTCAGATATGTGCAGATGATGAGGAAAAGCTCTCGCGGGATGTCGAGCAGGGAAACCATGATGAATGTCGACGCTGGGGGGGTTGGCAGTTGGCAGATGGAAGAGGAACGAAATGGCAGTAGGAACGCGGGAGAGTACTTGAGTACTTGGGTGGGCAGAGGAGGTATGGTCAAGTCACTGCATGAGTAGCTCACAAGTGTGGGGCTTGGTGGGAGGACGAGCAAACGATTGCAGGTGCAGGTCGGGGTTACCGTTTGTCAAGAGCGCCGTGTTACAGGCAGCGGATGTCAGTATGACATTCTTATCTTAGTATCAGCCTTTGACAATTCCATGCCTCTTCCAGTTCTCGCTGCGGGTAGGAAGCTGGCGTAGCTTAGCATTGTGTCCGAAGTGAAGTGAAGAGAGGACGATTTAAAGTTCATCTGGCAGTCGCTCTTGCTGTTACTGTAACCAATGACGTCTTCCCAAACTTGCCCAAATCGCATCTGCAATCTTCCTTTGCAGTAACCTCAGCACGCACCCACACCAACAAATGACATGCCCTAGCAGTGGATGGACGACAGAGATCCCGATGGGCTGAAAACACCCGCCTCAGGACTGCCAGACGATTTCAGCATCAAAGGCGCCGCCAGCAAGCGCAAACGCAAACGCAGCCATGTCGAGCCCGAAGCCTGCGCCATCTGTTTGGAAGCGGTTAAGGAACGCGCCGTCGCAACACCCTGCAACCACCTGAGTTTCGACTTCATCTGCCTCGTGCAGTGGCTTCAAGAGCATGCGACGTGTCCGCTCTGCAAAGCGGAGGTGAAAGAGGTGCAATACGATTGGAGATCACCACGGGACTTCAAGACCTATACAGTTGAGAAACACCATACGGCAAAGGCTCCCGCTAGTCATACCAGACAGCGTGGGTCTGCAGTAAGACGTAGGAGGCGCGATATACCATGGGGACCTCAGGCCGCATCCTCAAGCAGCAGCGTGAGCGCTAAAGACCCTTCCCTTACGCGCCGGCGCCAGGTCTACGTCGACCACACACCATCCCTCCACGTCGGCGCCAATCGCATATCGCAATATCAGACCTTTACGCCAGCGAGCTTCGCCGCCTCTCCAGCACTACAGACTCGTGCTCGCATATTCTTGCGCCGCGAATTACGTGTCTTTGCGTTCCTCGATCGCCGGCCCGCAGGTGCGAACCGCGAGTTCCTCATCGAATACATTGTCGCAGTCTTGAAGTCGAACGACCCCAAGGGCGCGGATGGCCGTGCGGAGGAGCTGGTGAAAGACTTCCTAGGGAGAGAGGATGCGAGGCTCCTCCTGCACGAATTGGATGCGTGGTTGAGGAGCCCATACGAGAGGCTAGAAGCCTGGGACTCGCATGTCCAATATGGCACTGCTCGTGAGCGAGCCGATAGAGGTGACAAGCGTGAGCAGCGATGACGGCGAGAGCTAGTCGTGGACTCGGAAATTAGAAGCGATCATCCCATATGGAGCAATGGACGAGTATCCAAAGTATCGTCTGACCAAGTTTTATTACAACCACTAACTACACCTTCCATGCATCTCTATATATACTTCTTAAGGTATTTGCTCTACTTACACGACATTCCTACGAGATAAGGCTTACAATCGTTGATCGTCGCAAAAACAAAAATCATATGTCCTCTTGGCTCACCTCGCGAGTCTCGAGCTAGCTGTGCGGGCTTTATTTGCGATGCAGGTCAACAGAGATTCACACCTCACCTTGACATCCACATAACTTACGACCTAAGTGATACCTGCAGTACATGAAATACAAAGGGAGCACCTGACTCTCATCATTTTGCCCAAGCCATGCCATCACCCGCCCGTTCCGTGATCTCAACCTGATACAAACCAACGTTAAAGGCTGATCCATACGGAATGCGAGCAACGCGCGACGCACTCGTACCACCAGAACCGCTCAGGTTCCGGACGCAGCCCCTACGCGGCCACACGGCTATGCATCTTTCAGTCACAAACCCCCACTCCAGCTCCGTGCCGTGTCATCTCATCTGGCCTCCTGCCATCACAAAGCTCCGCATGCAGGGTGGGCGACCCAAATGGCCTTCTGGGAAGCAGGCAGGCGGAAATCCGGAGTGTCACTCCGGGCACATGGTGTTTGTGTACGCGGTCGGGGAGAACGTTGAGGATGGCGTTTCGCCAATGCACGACGAAGTCGATGCGATGGATGGGCGACAGTTTTTGGCAGTTGGGTGCCGTGAACCTGTGGAGAAGAAGAAGTTTAGGCGTTAGCAGTGATTGCCTAGTGTTGTTCGCCAATGTGCCACAGTCTGTTGCGAGGGTTGGTCGGTAGGCTCGCTTGCAAGGAGACCGTGAATTCCAACCCACGTTGTTATCGGTAGCACCGCATTGGATGCTCCAATCTTGGAGAAAGTTTTCGTGTTGCGCGAGTCGCTCGTCAGAAGGAGGGTCTGCTTCATCCCCTCGCCCTCCCGTCCGCCTATCTGGCGCTACTCCACAGCGAGATCTGAAGGTGAACACACCCTGGGTGGCAAAGTGGAACTGTCTCCGATCCGCAGACATGACGAAGCGGAGAGTTCAATTCTTTCTTGCAAGGGCAGCGGACAAATGTGCGGCAGGGTAGAAAGATCGCGATGGGAGATCTCTCCGTCGCGATGGGAGAGGGTCCAATGCCTGCCCAGTTGTTTCTGTAGGCTCTCAAGGCTGTGCAGGGAAGGTGCAGGTGGTGAAGATAGTCATCCTCCGTACAGGTCTGGCTGCATAATGTACATCCTTGCAGCTCTGTCAGCCGTCGGTCCCCGGCTTGGTGAGATCTGAGGAACGAGGAAGAGGTGAGGATCGGCAGGGTGGCGGCTCGCACAGTTATGCGAGAGACGAGGAGGCACAAGGGTATAGGTACTCGGAGGTCGAGCGAGCTGTACAACTATGCGGCTACACGTCTGGCAACTTCTCAGTGTTGGTATGCGGTGGCAGATTAGCGATGTATCTTCTGTCTTCATGTCAGACATTTGGCCCGCACTTGACGGAGGCGTGAATTCGACGGTCGTCCTCTCTCTCTCGGCGCACGCATCCACTTCCTCCTCCCAACATCAGCATCACACCACGGGGCAAGACAATTAATGTCTGCAGGCGTGCATCTTCACGAGCCATGGGGTGGCAAGAAATGGTCTGACGACCGCGCGTGCACCAGCAGGGTCTCTCGCGTTGCTTGTGCTTCCAGGATCTATCTCTTACAACGAGGTACCTCAAACGTGGCGGCTCGATAGCACGGCAGCCGTGGAGCCGGAACCTTGCATCGTGCGTGTGTGTGTGCACACCCACACCCTCACAAGACTTCTGCTGCTGTACCGACATCACGGATACCTGCCTCCTTGGAGCACGGCACGGTAGATTGATTGAAATCCTCCTACGGTAACGTTGGCGCAGGTGTAACGGACGCTTGCTCGGCTGCTGCTGGCGAAGGCTGACGCCAAACGTAAGCATGACCGCATGGCCTCGCGGGTTGTGCAGCGAAGCAACGTACGAGCCGCACCGCGATCAAAGGCTCGACGATCTAATCCAACCTCAGCGTAGCATCAATGCGGCTGTCCTTGTCTCCGTCTCTTCAGGAGGGCAGCGAGAGGCCGAAACACGATCTTGCCTGCCGTACCCCGTTTCTCCCCAATCTCGTGCTACATCGATCCGGGCTAGTCTCAGATACGCGAGAAAGGCTATCTCCAGAGGCACGTCCCCTTGTGATGCACGATATGATGCACGATGCTCGCGATCTGTCTGGAAGCTCACGGGCCACGATAGAGCTCCGCTGTGATCCGCTCCTGAGGATTTCTCTGCAAGCCCTGCCCACAAATCCAAATATGCATTCACTTTGGATCTCGTTCTCTCGAACAGCAGATTTGCTGTGGTTCAGTCAAACGGCAGATCCATGCATGCTCAACGGCAAGAGATTTACATACCTTAATCTAGTAGCCTCTGAGACAGACAGACTGCATGGGATGGCGTTGCAGAGGGCAAAAAAGCCCCGGTACTACGGACCTTATTCGTGGACCTTTGCAGCTGCACGTCCATGTCTGCTACGACTGTACTCTGGAGCCCAGCATCACAGCGGTGTGGCAGCTAAACCTCGCCTGGCGAGCTGTGCGATGCGCGCAGGTTGCAAGAAGGCACGTGGCAAGCAGGCGCTCAAATACTGGGGCTGCAACTGGAATCACGGATTTAAAACCGCAGGAAAGCCGCCGGCGACGAATGGCCGTGTCCTGGAGCTGCTCACGCAGCGATGCGAACGACGCAGCCGAGGCAGCCTATTGAAGGCTAACATTAAATTCAACCAAATCTCGACATCACCGTCAATGCTAGCGACGTTTTATTTCTAATAGACAAAAATTACGCCGAAACGGTCGCTCGCTTGCAGCGCCCAAAGGTATCGATCTCTGTCGCTGAGATCGTGGCAGAAGCAGCAAAGTGACACAGATCTCGATCGCGGGCATTTGAGCAGGCCGCCTAGTCTGTGATAGGCAGGAGTTGAGATCGCAGCGGGCGATCTGGGCCTTGCGATGAAAGTATGGGCCACGGCGGGGTTTCTCTCCGATCTGAGCATGGCCAGTCGTTCGCTCGCTCGCGCGGCTGTGGGCTCCGGCGATCGCTGTGTGGGTGCGGCAGGTTTCCCAGCGCACGCAGCATCAACGGCCAGCAACGCCGCGTGCCTTGCGCAGAGCTGTGATCGGGTAAACCCAGAAAGGCGGGCCAAATCGAGCGCCAACAGAACGCAAGCGTGGCCTGCTCGCTGCTGATGGCATGGAATCATCTGCCCTGTGCAAATCCCCTCTCCTCGCGGTCGGAGAAACGCGCAGCCGCTGCGGTGCTCGCTTGCCAGCCTACCTTTATCACTGGCCCTTCCCGTGTTCCATTCCTCTTCCTCTTCTTCCGTTGCGCCCTCAAGCTCAATCAAACCAGCCCCTCTAGTACGTTTGTTATTAGACATCCCAGAGGTTAAACATCTTCAACCAAGAGTTACCTCCACAACAACAAAGCTCCTGTATCCACCGCTCTTACCATTCGCCACTTCACCTTACGATCACCGCCCATCCAACCACAGCTTCCCCGCTTGGCTTGCAGCTGGACTGTATCCGTATCTTGCCGCCTCTCGCACCTGTCTCTTTCCAGACTCGTACGACCATTCGTACACCCCACGCCAGAAGCCATTTACCGGATAGCCATTATCGAGTAACGTTGGAAACTTCGTTCTCGATAACTGCAACCAATCACTCTACCACTCCTATCTAAACCACCATGCCTGCTATCAGAAGCGTCCCAGCGGCTAAGCCGGTCAAGACCGAGCGATCTCACGAAGAGAACCAGGAGAGGTACGTACACGCGATGTGTATCCATGATCAAGGTCGATACTGACATGTTACAGAGCTTACATCGCAGCGTCTCGCCGTAGTGACCGCAGTCTCGAAGCCCGTATCGAGTCAGCACGTCGCGCATCAGAGATCCACAAGCGTCGCACTGGTCGTTCCCTCCGTGTCACTGAGCAGGATGTTATCAACGAAGAGATGTACGAGGAAGAAGACGACGATCTACCCATGCAGTACCGCCGCTTGACTGCACACTTGCAGACGCAGAACGCCGACTTCGATCGCCGCCTAGCTGCATATCTCACCAACCACGTCGCTATGCGCAGCGCACTCGGCCAAGCAGTCTCGGACGCATGGCAAAACAACCAATTTCACAATATCGGCCAGTTCATGAACCCTGGCATGATGCAACAGCCACTGCAACAGCAGCCGCAGCAACCCGGCATGTCCAACTCTATGCTTCCGCCGCAGATGCCCAACAGATCTCCCACAAGCTACAGACAGAACCCCTACCCTGTGCCCAATGCTCAGGGTATGCGTCCCGCGCACGGTCGGTCCGTATCAATCGCTACACCTAACGAATTCGCCTTCCAACATCAACACAACGCCTCAACTCACGAAGGCTCTGTAGAGAATATCAAGCAGGAAGACAGACGCATGTCCATGCCTGTCAGTGGTACACCTCAGACGCCACTGACCACTAGTGCGGCACCCAACAGCACTCACAGCTCTCCAGCACGCGCATCGTCCCGCAACAGCTCTTCCACAAGTTTTGCGAAGCAGCAACAATTGGCACAGCAGCAGCCAACTCCCCCTACACAGGCTGATTTTGGTCTCACACCACCCGGCTTCCAATTGAGACTTCCTACCAACAACAGAAACCTCGATCCTCTCACCACAACTCTTCCAATGGAAAGCCAGCAACTACTTGCAGCCAACCCGTACGAGTTCACATTCAACAACGATAACTCATCTCACATGGCACAAAACGCCCCCAAGCAAACATATTCGTACAACCCCAATGGACGACCCAAGAGCAAGTCAAACTCGCCAACTGAATATCCAGCAATGCCCCAGATGAACATGGGCGGTATGGGTAGCATGAACGGCATGGGTGGTATGAACGCCACATTGGCACCTTCTGCTTTCGATATGACCGCCAACTACGGAACTCCTTCAGAGAACGTCTTTTCGCCAACAGGCTATGGTTTTGGCGGCACGGGCCTCAACAACGACATGTTCTCCAACGATCTTCTCAAGGAGCCCCTGGGCGGCGAGAGTGGCAATGTCACTCCTGGCGAGGGCGACTGGGCTGGCTTCCTGACCAACGATGCTTGGGAGGAACAGCCAGTTGCTTAGTGTGTTTCCCTCGCTCAGCCTGACACCCACGTGTGTGATTGATACGATCACACCGTTGTACAATATACGCCACCTCATGTCGGCCACGATAATCACCATCTGGATCATGACACAACACGCATATATCATGAGGTTCAAGGCCATTCGCTCTTCTCCCATTGTTCGTTTGACATCCTACTCAAACGATGTCACCCATCTCTATCTAACTGGCGTTTTCGACCGGCGTAGGCTTAACTCACGCTTTTGCAGTATACCCCGTTTCTCTGGAAAAATAACATGGACACACGGATTGTTGTATCTGGCATGATGGTCTTTTACTTCTCTCGTTATTTTCATCTTGGGCAGTTCTAGCAGAGCGATGGCGCTCTAGGGAGTTAATGATGTTTGTTTTCTTTTCCGCATCTGACACCTCGTCAGCGCGATTAGTAGCTGGACGCAATTTGGTTCAAAAGGACGCCAGTCGTCGCCGAAGTTACCTTAATTCAACAGATGTATTGGTTATGATCTGTTAACCTTCCGGTCCTGAAAATGAAAAAGGATCACTGGCATGGGGCATATTCTGCATCAGCAATCGTGCCTGACGTTTCCGACCACCGTTGCCGTTGCCATTGCCAGCGAACGTCCCTCCGCTCTCCCGTTACCTTTTGACCAGAAGGGCGATCCAGACTAACTTGACTTGACTTTCGACTCCGCACAGCAGAATCTCCAACCTGGGCAGGTTGGAGAGTCAGTTATTAACAATATTGAAGCTACAACACCTACATGCTCCGGGGGACTTCGTGTCCGAAGCACGACTGTCCTCTGCCGTCTGGTAGCCTCACTCCGCCTGAACCCCCGTCCAGTGTATGATAGGAGGAGTTGCAAGCTATAATCTGATGCAAAGCTGTCCAGACCCTTCAAAAGTGTTTCGCATACCATGGCGTTTGCTCACGGTCGGTGGCTCACCGAAAAGAGGCTGCTGCAGTATTGATGATTGTTAGGGTTAGTGTTGGGGCACAGCATGTTCTCCCATATCACGTCAATGTTGCTGAAACGGTCGATATTTTGTCGTTAGAAGACGTAGACAGTGTGCTAAAGCCCGGAGCAATTTTCTGTGTGACTATTTGTCGTTTAAATGTCACGATTGTGTGAAAAAATCAATAATATGACATTTGTGCCGTCTCCCCAAGAAACTTCGCAAGCAAGTCAATACACGGAGGGACATCAATGAGCGAACAATGTTTCTGCTTCAGAAAAACAGGCGAATCCGTGGCCCGTCACCGCCGCACCAAGACGATGGGTTCACTCTTCGGAATCATCGCAAATGACTACGTGTGATTTGAAGTTAATATCGACATATTCATTGTGATAATATACTCTGATGGCAAAGAGGAACGCTCAAATAAATCAGAATCACGACAATGCTCTGCAGGAGTCCCTTCTGTACGACAGTACGTATCTTGAAACGCGGGTTTCCGCCATCTCCCATGACTTATATGCAAATTGCGATGATCAGAAATGAGAGACACCAAACTCGGCAGCACATGCACCTTCAGCCTCTCGCCCACAGCTACTGGAGTCGCTCATCTGGAACGCTGTCCGCATACTTAAACTCCATCGCTCCGCCCGCCTGGTCCATCATTTGTGCTTCTAGCTCCTCCCTCAATCGATGACTTACATCGTTGTCATGCTCTGCATCGCCGTGACCATCGAGATGCATAGCTTCACCGCCGCTCTGCGCTTGCGCTTGTAGCTGGTGAGCAAGAGAGTCAGGGTTTGGTTGTATGTGCTGTGGTGTTTCCCAGTGGTGAATGCCGACCATTAGTTGAGGGTCAACGGGCATGTCAGGATAGTGGTTGTACTGTTGCATGTTTGCCATTGGATGGTGCGAATGCATATGCGAGTCTTGCTGCTGAGGTGGTGAAGGCGCGCTGAGATTGATATTGCTGGTAGGCTCGGGCGAAGACCCGGCCGCTACAACGCGGCGAGTTGAGCTGGCGTTGCTGTTACTGTTGCCGTTGGCCTCGTCTGAATCACGCGGTGCCGAACGGCGAGAGTTGGTGGATGTAGTCGGAGGCTTGGGTGCATTGGTATCTTTGCACTCGGGGCAGTTACGGATGGCAGCAGAGACAGTCTCTTTGATGCGTACCCAGTGGTATTTCTCGGCGATGGATGCAGTAGTCTTGTTGATGCCGCCGTGACCCACACTGTGGACGGCACGGGCAATGTCGTACTGCTTGTGGGGATCGGAGACGACTTCTTTGCCTTTGAGCATGAGCTTGTCCTCCTCTCCCTCTTCCAGGGTGGGAATGAGGCGGTAGTGTGTTGCAGCAGAGCGAAGACGAGACTTTTCCGCACGATCGGACCCGTTGGGGTAGGTACCAGTCTTGAGGTAGTAGCGAATCTTATCAAATCGTTCTTCGCTGACCATCTCATCACCTTCACCACCGAGCTCACGCCCGAAAATGATGGCATCAATCAGCTGATCTGGGTACGACTTGAGATTACCGCAGCCCTTCACTCGACCAATTCGCTTGAAGCCAAGGGCGTCCCAGATTCTCAGACTTGCCACGTTCGTTTCGTAGACCAAGTTGAAGACCGAGTAAGAGTATCCGAGCTTGGGCGCCCATTCGAGGTAAATTTCACCCATCAGTCGTCCAACACCACGACCTCTTGCAGCATTTGTGACGAGGAATCCACCGTTGCACACGTGACTGCTCCGGCCAGGGTAGTTTGGCTTGACATAGAAACTGCCGAGACACTCTTTGCTCCAGTCCACGCCGCGAGCCTCCATCTCAGTGACTTCTTCTGGAGATTGGACATCGCCCACCACCATGATAGCACCAAAGTTGGCAAACCAGTATGGACCGAAGTTCGCGAGTGGCATCGGTTCCATCATGGGGTAAGTGTCGCCTTTCTCGATCTCACGACCGAGGAGCTCGCACAGATACGCGCAAAGCTTCGGTGGTACTTGCGATGGACCGCTAAACGGAACGAGAGTAGCTGTGGTGATTCTGTCACGTAGAGTGACCTGTTTTGGCGCAATATCAGGTGGCAGTGGACCATGGGGCACGGGGAATGGAGCCTCGCCAGAAACGCGGTAAATGGCTGGCGCCGTAGGGTCATCTAACATGGCAGGCATCTTCTCGGTGGTGATATGGCACTACAGGCCTTGCCGGACAGGCTACACATGACATGGTCAGTGGGCTATCCTTGCGACCAACGTGTGTGCGCATGGCGAGCAGGAAGAAAGCTGGTCCCAC
This sequence comes from Cladosporium sp. BSL10, assembly GCA_001553865.1. Taxonomy (NCBI): domain Eukaryota; kingdom Fungi; phylum Ascomycota; class Dothideomycetes; order Cladosporiales; family Cladosporiaceae; genus Cladosporium; species Cladosporium sp. BSL10. Next base: position 15,541 of record LJJI01000210.1, read on the forward strand.
GGCCTGCTCCCTCAAGGTAACAACACCGACGGCGTGTGCAGTACAGGACGGTTGCACTAGCGCGATATGGCGCAGTTGCGAATGAAGTCGATGGTGGATACTCACATGACTTGATGTGCCTTGGGCGTGCAGCGATGTTGCGAAATATACTCGCCGGTCTGTGATGTACTGAGCAATCGCCCTGCACGGAGGTTGTGTGATGGCGGGCGCACTGCGGCAGCTAAGCCCAGAAGGGCAAGAGCGATGACGTGTGTCTACAGCCCGGTTTCCAATATATTCACAGCCTGACAGCCAACTTCTGAACACGCGCCATTGGCGAATTCCACCTAGTCGCCAATATGTCCTTCAGCACGCCGTGGTTCAACCAGCAAGACCCCTCGTTCTTCAACGCCCTCAACAAATCCAAAATCGTCCATATAATCCTATGTGCAGATTCGGAGGACTTTGCCGAAGAGGTCATCCAACAATGGCTGGCTGAAGGCTTCAATGTTATCTACGTGCCGTTTGGCAAGGGCGGAAAAGACTTTGTTGAACGGGTGAAACGAACTGGCGAGAATGTAGGCGTGGGCGAGCAATATGCAGTAGTAGGTAAATCTCACCGGCTACCACGATCTTGACGGCCAGACTCTGATAGCTTCCAGCTTTCGATGAAGCCGCTTCCCTCATGTTGGAAACGCATGTCAAACCAAGCACACCACGTTGTTGCGCCGTGATAGCCTACTATCCGACTGCTATTCCACCAGTCACAACTAAGTTCCCGCCATCCGTTCGCGTACTTGTTCACTTGGCAGGCTCCGAGGTTGGCATCCGTCGGCGCCCTGAGGTCCTCGGCATCCAGTCAACCAAGTTCAAAACAATTCGCAAACGTGTTGATCCAGGTGTCGGCTATGGCGGCTGCATCAAGATCGGCTTCAAGACTTACTCCTACCCAACCTGCGCGCCCGGATTCGCAGAGCACGATGTAGACGAATACGACGCTGTTAACGAGCGCTTGGCTTTCTCGCGCAGTCTGGCGGTCGTCAAACGAGCATTCCGGATCGAAGAGGATCTGGGTACTGTGAGAGATGAGCTGGTCGATTTGATAGACGACGTGGAGACCGAAAAGGTTCTGAAACGAACGATGCCTTACGGGCACGTGATCAACGCACCTACTCTGGTGGGAGGCGTGGGCACCAAGGCGCTGCGCTACTTTTACGACGACCTTTTCGAGCCGCTCCCGGAAGGTGGCAAGACAACTTTAATATCCCGCACGGTCTCCGCCGATCGTGTGGTGGACGAGCTATACATGAACTTCACACATTCGGTCGAGATGCCCTGGCTTCTTCCATCAATCCCGCCAACAAATCGAAAAGTCGAAATTGTGGTCATCTCGATCGTGTGCTTGAGGGGCGGAAGTTTGGAAAGTGAGCACTTGTACTGGGATCAGGCAAGTGTGCTCTTCCAAGTCGGCTTGCTGAACCCCAAATTGGCCGTGCCGGAGGCTATGAAGAAAAAGGGCGTGAAGAAGCTACCCATTGTCGGAGCAGAATCAGCTAGAGCAGTCAAGAGAGGGAGCTCGCAGCAGATGAACCTTTTCATCAAAGGAGGTGTCGGGGATGCAAAACAAGACACTTGATCTTGTCAATCTGCAGTGTGATTATGTTTTTGCCATGCTCGAAATGAAGCGATTGCGTTATGGCGTATGGAGGGACTTCTGGAATTTTCGCCACCTTTACTGGGACCTTCTCTGTTTGGAAACTAAATGTATATGTAGCTAATAAGACAGGGTGTACGTAGAGCAGTGTTCAACAGAAGTAATTCCTCTCACGAAAGGTTTCACACAGAAGGCATGGTCTGAATCAATGAATCCAAGCACGCCTCATTCCAGCGGGGAGTAGTTTCACTTCATAAAAGGTCTCATTTCACTCGAGGCCTCGCACCAGCCACACTGTGTGTTCACCGGTCAGCAGGGTCTTTTCACTTACTCATAATACGGGGACGCTCGCACATACATCCGCTCGCTCCCTAAGCCTATCCAACCTCCCACTTTCTCTTCCCAGACTGGTCACAATATCCAAAATCTCGACCTCAAGCCAATCCTCATACAACGTACTACCACCCGCATCACCCACACCCACCAATAACAATTCAACCCAAGGCATACTCAAAACCAATCACCAAACCATGGCTTCCAACACACTCACCGACAACGACCGCAAGGTCCTCGCCGCAGCCTGGCAATGCTTCGAAACCCAACCCAAGGCACGTAAAAACCTTTCCTACGAGCAAACCAAAACAGTCCCCCAAACCAAACCGAGAATCAACCTAGCTCTGACACCCCACCTCCCAGGTCAACTACGCCAAACTCGCCGAAATGATGGGCTACAAAACCGCCGCTTCCGCCTCGGCTTGCTTCAACTCCATCAAAAAGAAGCTGCTCTCCTCGGCCGGTGCGGACGGCGATGGTATGCCGGCTCCTGCGTCCGCAACGCCGAAGAAGGGCGGCAAAGGCAATGCGAAGGGCAAGAATAAGCGTGCGGCTACTGCTGACGAGGACGATGACGAGGAGGTCCCGCAGACCAAGGCGAAGAAGGCTAAGAACGCGAAGACTTCTGAGGATGGAGAGGCGGAGACTTCTGAGGAGGTCGAGGTGGGAGTGAAGAGGGAGGCTAGCGATGCGGAGTGAAAGGCTGGCGAGTTCTGAGTCCTGCTCCGATTCATGGGCTCGAGTGGGAGGAGTTTGACTTTGATTACTCTGAGGGACTGGGTTTTGTTTGCTGCGCTTGGGAGGAGAGCGTGCGATGTAGCGTGCTTCTGCTTGAGCAGTTTCCCTGACTTGCTCTGGGATTTCAATGACAATCACCTTCACCCCAACTGCTATCGGAAGCTCAGGATATTTACGGCGTCCCATGGACATCCGCAGTACATATTGGAGGGAAAGGTGGCTTGGGGGTATCCTTCTTATTTTGATGCAACTCTCATGAATCCAGCTTGGTGGACTACCTTATGCACAGCACGATGCTCTGGGCCCCATCCGGTTGAGCACAGTGTGCCTATCATTGAGGTGTCTGTGTGTCAGCATTAGATGCCCAAAGCACAGTTGCACTGTCTGATGGCAATTGTGCACTCCGATTGCTCAACTTGGCAAGGTCGCATTGCGACCTGCAAGCTCCGTTCCAGTCGTAGATGGCGCATACAATTCGGCTGAGAGTCAAAACATTCGAGAGTCCGCAAGATGAAGATCAGATGTTTCCGTGACAGTTAACATTTCAAGGGGCTTTCCCTCTTATCTTTCGCTCCACCTCCTCCTACTCTTCTATCTCTAGTGCTTCGTCGACTCGTCCCATTCCTTCTTTAATAGTGGACATTCCGACGAGCGAATACAAAGTCCATCCGCCTCGCTCGCTCATTCCCTCGAAGCTTTTTTGATATGTTCCTCCTTAATCAAGAAAGCGCCGCAAACGCCTATGCTATGCTTTGACCCTTCGCCCAAGTCCATCATCCCGACCCGGGCCCTGTCCGGAGAAAAAAGCGTTAAATCAGTCAAAGTCCCCTTCTTTTACGGCCAGAGTTGCTTTTTTTGCGTGTCTGCCGAGTACTCGTCTTCGCGTGCTGCGACCGTAGCTTGTCGTTTCATTTCGTATTCGCTTTACTTGGCCACAGCGGCGCTGAGGACCTGTGTGCGGAAGAAGCCGCCCTTGGTGCGCTCGATAACTTGCTGGTAGACGCTCATGGGAGGGTGGTTCATGATGACGGTGCCGGCCTTGTAGTCGATCTTGGCGTCAACGCGAGTGTCGCGGATGAGGTTGACGATCCACTTTTCACCCTCGTCTTGGCTCAGGCCGAGGCGGGTAGAGAGATCCCTGTGGAATTACAGTTAGTACGAGTTCTCGAGTAAATCTCCGACAGAAACATTGAAACTTACTTGATGTCAATACGCTGGTGGATCTTGCAGTATGACTCAGAGATGAGGTGGCGGGCGGCATCGAGGAACTGCTCGGAGGCGGAGACAAGGAAGAAGTCGGACTTGAGGATCTCGTCAGCCTCGAGAAGACGGCGCTGAGCCTCCTCGAAGTCAAAGTCGATGTAGAGAGCCTTGATGAAAGCGGTGACCGGGTCGTTGTACTCGTAGTCCTCCTGGCGCACAATGCGAACGAGATCCTTAAGCTGCTTCTGGTAGTTGCCGTACTGGAATGAACCGGTCTTGCCAGGGCGGCTGCGGTTGGTGATGATGGCGGCAGCCAGGTAGCGCAGGAGCCAGGGGCATGAAGTCTGGATGCTGTTGATGAAGGTCTGGGAGAAGAACATCTCGGTGAGCTGGTCACGCGCGGGCTCGTAGTTGAACATGGGGAACAGAGCCCAGTGTGCCAACCATGTGCGGTGCTGCAGCTGTGCGAGAGGGTTGCTGAAAAGACGTGTGTCGATGCTCTCCTTCATCTTCAGAACCTCCTCGAGCGCGGATTCCCAGTTGGTGGTCAGGATGTCGGAGGCGAGCTTTCCCCATGAGGCGGCGCTGGTCTTGTCGTTGTCGGTGGACAAAATGCGGTACTGGTAGAGCAGGTCGGAGGCGCTGCCGTAGTCACCGCACGAGTACTGGAACTGACCGTACTCGTACAGCTGGTCGACCATCTCGGGAGTCACACCGTGGGTGTCCTTGAGGTACTGCAAGTTGGCAGCCTTGTCGGCGCGCAGGTTGTTGACGACCTCGCTGTCTCCAAGAAGGCCAAGGATCTTCTCGGTGTCCTGCTCGAACTGGGTGCGCTTGGCCAGAGTCTCATCGCGCTTTTGATCGTACTCGGCGGGCCTATCGGGGAGGTTGTTGATGGTGGCGTAGAGGTCGCCGACGAAGTCGCTCATGTTGGTCTCCTTGAGGAGGGCATATTTGGCCTGGGTGATGTCGTCGATGCTCTGGTCCTCGGGGGTCTCCTCCTCAAGGAAGTTGAGCAGGGGAAAGACGAGGTGGCGGTCCAGGTGAGGGATGAGCTTGGGCAGCAGCGAGTGCTCCTTCGCGATGTCGGCCTTGTTGTCTGCCATGGCTGCGAATGTGTGTATGGGGATCACTGCTGTCGTCGTCGTCGTCGCTGGCACCCCGCGGTGTGTATGAGTTGACGTTTTCGCGGGAGAGTGCGCGGCCAAATTTTGCCAAGGAGCAGAAGGCGGAGAGGGTGCAAGCTGGAGAGAGGCAGAGGCAGAAGCAGGAGGCGGCAGAACGTCGATCAAGCGAGCGAGCGAGCGGACAGCGGAGAGCAGAGAGCAGACAGAGGAACTTTGGAGATCACCAACTCGACCCCTTCACTTCACCATACATCATTATATCACGTGTCGCATGTCCAACATGGCCGCCGTGACCCCCTTCATGTCTTTCCTCCGCCCAATGGGCCTTCCGCGCCCGGCGACCGTCCGCCAGTTCATGCACTTCTCCACCAGCACATCATGTCTCGCTGCGCGAGAGGGTATGCGAGAGCAATGTCAAGAAAAAGCATAAACTATACTGACCAACACTCCAGACCGCAACCTGATCGCATCGCGCACTGCTCCCGACTCATACCCTCCCCGCAACACCAAATCGCTGCCCCGACCGAAGGAGTCCAAAGCCTCCCACCGCACAAACTTCCCCAAAGTCGAGCGCCACTACCCTACCCGCGGCGCATCACACCACAAGCCTACCGTCGAGAAACTCATCCCGGACGCCGTGGAGCTATTAGAGAAGCACCTTTGCGCGCCCAATCTGCCGTACTTTGTCACCAGGACTCCCAGCAAGCACTTGCCCATTTACACTTTGCGAAAGGCCGGAGGAAACAAGCCCGTGACTCGGGTAAAGAAGGTTGATGGAAATGCAGAGGTGTTGAGGGATGAGTTGAGAGAGCTTTTGGGTCTTGCCGAGAAGGAGTGTGTGATCAACAGGACGACCGGGCACATTATGATCAAGGGTCACCACGTCTCTAAGATCGAGCATTTCCTGAAGCAGAGAGCCTTCTAGATTGGACTTGTCGAAAGTCAATTCTTTTTCTGGAGCTTTGAAGGGCAAGATGTTGGGGAGGGCACCATTATTCATGCACGGAGCATAACTACGGACGACCAATGGCAAGAGGATGAAGACGGCTGTCCGAGGTTGAGGCCGAACTGTGGGCAGAGCAAAGTCCTGAAGAAAAGAGATATTGCCTGATGGAAGCTGTATAGCACAACGGATTGAAATCCAGAGAAGCAGATCGGTGGAGGGAATCTGTACGCCTGGTCACCAGGTTAAGCATTGTTTTTATGTATAACATGTCACATATATTGTACCATCAGCATGAAAGTAAATTTCAAACGCATTCTTTCCGCGTTCTCGGACGGCGTTCACATCAGCAAAGATCGATAACAGTCTGTACGAGGCTGGAAAGGACACCATACAGGCGAGCGCGCAGATGAAAACGAGAACTCGAAGTACTGTATTTTCGCATGGGAGTCTCTCTCACCAAACGCGTCTAGCTGATAATTTGGGTATCTTATGAAGTAGAAGCAACCACCGAGCGAAACTTACATCTCGCGAACAACGCGCAAACTCTCTCGTGGACCATGGGCCCAGTGCCATAAGCTCAGTCCCATCTCAGCACATCACTCTCAATCACACCAACAGGCCTTGTTCCACCACCTCCAGGCCGTCCGCCGTTCACGACCCCATGTTTGGGTTTCTGTGCACCACATACACCGCAGCGTCCAGCATCGCCAGCGTTGATATAAGAACCAGCTTGGCAGGTTTCACTTTTGCAGCGCCAGTGATCCGGCATGAGCGATGGCTGCAGGACGTTCGAGCAAGCCATACATGTTGGGCTTGAAGGGTCGTTGACGAGAGAGCAGATCGAGCAGGTGCCCGGCTGGTCTGCAGAAGTGGGCTCGATGGTTTGATGGTTGGCCTCGATGCCATCGTTTGGGTGTCCAGGGCTTGTGACTTGCGGTGGCGCGTTAGTGTCCGCAAATGGAGTAGCTGTGCTGATCTTAGCAGTGGTTGCGACAGCATCCTCTGTTTCGCTCTCAGTCTCTGAGTCCACATGGTCTTCTGCTGGAATAGTCGGTGCTGCATCGGTTCTGGCAGCAGTCTTTTTCAGGCGCGAGTTCTCTGGGTCGATTCCTTCAATATCAACGGGAGCTGCCTGGCCCATTTTCCTCAGATCGTCCATCTCGTTGTGCGCGCCGTCTTCATCTTCGCCTTCGTCTCCGCAGACTTTGATCATGTCAGTCTCACCAACACTCTCGGCTCCATCAAACTCAGCATCGTCCCAATCAGAGTCAGTCTCACTGTCCTCAGGTTCTTGCTTGATGAATGGCTCTGGCTTGACCTCAGGCTCCTCCTTGACGGGCTCGGACTTTGCAGCACCGAACCTTGCAAGCGCAGCCTGTGCTCGTAGCTCCCTTCCCCGTTTACTGTTCGCCACCCTCGGCTTGCCAGCGTGTCGTTTTCCAGAAGCCGACTCGAGTGCACCGCGTATCATCTCATCGTCTCCCAGTGCAGCTCCCTCTCCATGAACTCCAAACTTCTTCGCAATCCGCTTCTGCTGTCTCTCTGCGTAGGTTAGCTTCGGCTTGTCCGCTCCCTGGTCGCCGGTCTGGCCACCCCTCTTTCTCTTTTTGCCTTTGCGTCTGTAGGTTCCACCACAGAGATGCTCGGGGACATCTCCTTCGGCCAGCTCCCTTTCTTGCACAAACGCCCCCGTGGTCAAATCCTTGCCACGCCCCCACATGCCCTCTCCGACATACTTCTTCGCCCACAAACCCTCCATCTCGCTCGCAAAACCATTCCGGACCTGCCAGAAGAACTTTGAATGGTTCATCTGCTTGCAGTGCGCCAGCTCGTGCATCATCACCATCTGCACAAACTTGAAACCCAGCCAACGGCCTTGCTTGTCTTTCAAGACGAGCTGGATAACCTCGCCAGCGTTGAAGTTTCGGCCGAGGAATTCGTTGTTGGGCGGGAACTCTTCTAGAGACATCACGGAGATGTGGTTTTGTTTCATGACTGGGTAGCATTGAGCCGCGATGCGATTGAGGAAGTCGAGAGATGTTGGGTCGGGTGCTTTGATAAAGTTGATGAGAGGATTGGGGCGCTGAGTGCGCTCGTTCAAGCGCGTGATACCGAGCGGCATGGTAGCTAGCTAGTTTTCAGGTTGATGGTGAAGTCGCTCAGTGGCGAATGTAGTGGACGTGGTGTTGATAGCTCGCCGAATTTGTTTAGCTTGAAATGAAGTCACGCCATTTCTCGGCAGCTCTAGGAAAAGCTGTGTTAATCTAGAACATCATCTTGTGTTGTTCGTCGGCAGGGCAAGGTAATGAACACTTCTTTGTTCAGGCAGCAGTCGATGTAGTCGCGATGGTAAGATATGGAAGTCAAGAGCGGCCTCAGGCAGCCAAGGCAGCAAACTTTCCCCCGTCGTGACTTCCTCTCAAGAACTTCACGATCCATGCGAAGTGCCACTGTTCAACACGCTTATCTTGACAACATGGCTCTTCCACAAACAGGCCCAAAGAAATCTTCGCGAAGAAGTCGGAAGGCTAGGACTGAGGGTACACGATATTCAGGCAATTTTCAAAATTGAAAGCACCAACTGACTTTTAGCAGTCTCTTCGTCTTCAGAATCGTCTTCAGACTCAGACAGCGACGGCTCAATCTCAAGCTCCGGGCCCAGACAACCTTCCAAGACTGTATCCACGAAAGCTAGGAAAAGTATCAGTCCTTCTCCAGCTGAAGAAACACCTCCACCAGTCCAGGCCCCGAAAGCAGACAACGAGCAGGCTTTTGAATCGTTCTATCTGCGCCAGGCTGCTAAGGAATTCTCTGATGACCTCGATAAGCTGAGAAGCGCCAATGATTTCAAAGGCCAAAGCAGCGTCGAGCTTCTGGTTGGTGCTTTGAAGCAGGGTGGCGCTTGCTTCACCAAGGATGAGAGGAACAGAGTTGGTGCTGGAGGTGCTGCCAGTGTGACGAAGTGATCTCCACTGGGGTTCTCTTGCGATTGACAAGCTGCGCGCGTAGCTCGCGGTTGTCCTACACAAGGATCATGTTTGACATCGCCACTGCATGCGGCCAATCTACCTTCCGGACCGGCGTCGTGTAGACGACAAGCTACTATCGGACCGATCTACTCAATTGTGCCACGGAGCACACAGGGCCTCGTTTTCGAGTACGCAGCCCAGAATATGCCCTTTACGGACCGACGCCCGTCGGTTCGATGACCCCGCTAGCTTGCGCTGGCTGCCATGGGATCCGGGGCCAAAGAAACGTCCCGTTCGAAGGAGCATGGCAGGTCTGGAACGATTCACCAAGCCATGTTGTATCACTTCAAGGCTTAGCCTAGGGAAGAGTTTCACAGAGACCAAAATTTTGCACGATCTTCATTGGCAAAACGACACCTAATTACAATACTCATACCCAGCTTCCAACCAAATTTCCCAAAGGTGCTCTCAAGTGTTCAACCAGCGACCTCGGCCGTCGTAGTGGCGTTCTGGAATGGTAGAGTGACTTGTGGGGCTGGAATCGGCGCAGGAACTTCGTCGAGGCTTGCCGGTTCAATGTAGTTCTTGTACCCGTTCACTTGCAAGCGGAGCTTCCTCGACTCGGCATAGACCACACGTCTCATTCGGTTTGTGCTTCCAAGCGGCTGGTGCGTCTTGAGGCCGTGCCACGAGTTACAGGTGATTCTGTCGTCCCACCAGGTTCGGAACTCAGGCAGCCACGCATCCTGCGGCTCGAATTCGATGGTTGCGATGTGCTCCATGGGGAATTTGTTTTCGTCCCACTCAACGCCAATGTCGTCTACTGGCTGCTCATCTAGATTCTCGAGGAGTTGCGCGCAGAATTTGTAGGTCACTTTGTGCTTCATGTGGAACTCGCGGTTGAATTGCGAGATCACATTGATCGGATCACTTTCCTTGATGTACTCTTTCTCGATCTTCTTCTGCTCTTCACCGAGTGGGAAGACGCCGTACTTGGCAACGAAGTCGCCGTGACGGTAAGCTGATTGAGACCATTGAGGCATTGCAACCACTGTGAACTCACATCAGCATATATGTAATTATGCATTCGACGGTCCGACTTACTGTGCTGACGAGGCAATTGACCGCCATAGGTAGCAACATCCGCATCAATGCGCTTGGCCTGCTCCTCGGCAAACTTGGGAATATCATTCCAATTCTTCTCCAAGCAGTCCGCGATCTCGTACGTCGTCTTGGGGTCGCGCAGCTCAAGGATTGGATAGTTGTTCATCGTCCAGTCTTGAGTCTTCTTGTCGGCGCCCCAGATCTTTTCTCCTTCCACGCCGAAGATCTTCATGCCGATGCCGCGAGGCGCTGGCGCGTTGTCCGGTACGAGCTTTGGGGTAAGGGAGGAGTAGCGCATGATGCAATCGTAGGTAGCGGGTCGAGCGAACATGCCCTGCGCGAGATGGGGTGGGAGGTTCTCGTGCACGATGAACTTGCCAACCACGCACTGTACATGTCAGCCATTAGGTACCAGAGACGAAGGACATGTATTTGACTTACGCCTTGGGTCTTGAGGTGAGTGCCACGAAGGCAGTGCATATGCTCATTGAAATCTGACAACGATCAGCTTGGCTTGAGAATGCAATACAGCCGAGTCTGGACCCACTCATCATCTGGAACCGGTTGAACTGATCGGACACTTGCTTGATCTTCTCCTTCTCGCCCGGTTGTTCGACTTCGACGCCAGACGCATTCCTGTCGCCTGTCAGATTGGAACGCTGTCAGATCTGGAATCGAATAGGCACCATCTGATGTATTTGCTCGACGTTGCATGGTCGATAACACCGGGCTTCGTTGTGCCGCTGTCTCGTCTGGCAGCCTCTGTGGTCTGGTCTTGCAACGGTAGAGTCATGATGGACACTTGTCAATGCTGCAGCGATTTGTGATTCAAAGGTGATTCTGTCAATAGCTAACGACTGGTATACGAAATGAATCAGCCACAATTGCATCTCGATTGTAGCAAGCCATATATATAGGAAGCTCATATCTCCATTACAGGACCTCATGATCCCCGCTTCCTGGACGAACGGCGAACTTTAACACCACGATTGCCGTAAATGATGAGCAGTCTGGCCTTCTATGGACGCCAACACACCGGTGATTGGCAGACATAGATCTATGTCACTGCTAGTTCCATCTGTCCCGGCGGGGTGCCACTTAGATTTTGCGGGGCATGGAGATCTCGAAGCCAATTGTGAGAGCTTGCAGCCACTTGACACCTGTGAGACGGTATGTATTTGTCAGTTGCTATTTCTTGCATTGTGAATAGTGAGCAGTGTTACAAATACCAGCGGTGTAACGATGCGATACAGCTCGTGACCCTAGGCGGCTGCATGTCCAACGTTGGCATTGTTTCCCACGCTTGAAGGACCGAGGGATATTGCCTAATTGATTTGACGCTTGAGTGGTAGCCTTGCTGACTACCGTCCTGAATAAAACAAGGCAAGTGTCAACAACCGTTAGGCTGACGAGAATCCTTCCAGCGTGGTGATTGTGCTGTTAAGTGCACATTGCTGACTTTGATCTGCATTGTAGCTCAGACTCTGAGCTTTCCATACCTAGCAAGCCATCTTTCAATATTTCAATGCGACTACCAGCGCCACGTAGGCCTACAAGCTTTGATACTTGGTTGACGAAGAAAGACGCAATAGTCATGATATGTTCACAATAGGTACGAGGAGATGTTCCCCAAGTGTTGTGACCGCCAAGACCCCACGTCACTGAGATCCACTGTGCGGGTGTGGACACGGATGGGGTGGCTTCGAAAGTGCATCATCCGATTCGGCAACCTGCGTCAAGATTGCCGAAGAGCGTTCTCACAATCCATACTCTTGTAACAACGTGTAGAAACAGTGTCATACACGAAGCATTCGCTTTACTCAATTTCGTACTGGACGTCCTCTATCAAAACTGCCTTACCGCCAAGATGCCGTACGCCACCATCAAAGACCGCCAAATCCACTACTTCGACTCCAGCGTGCTGCACCAACCCCAAAATGCCAAAGTTCCTATCCTCATGATCCATGGATTGGGCTCATCTCAGAACTACTGGATGCCAGTCATAACAAAGGTTTCTCCCACATTCCGGTGTATCGCATTCGACAGTTACGGCGCTGGCCGGAGCAAGTCGGATGGCGAAAAGATCACTCTCGATGAGATTGCTGAGGACGTAGTGGCGCTACTGGACACGCTGAAAATTGAGAAAGCTGTGATTGCAGGCCATTCGATGGGAGGAACTATTACATGCATTGTTGCTTCAAGGTTCCCCGAGCGTGTTTTAGGTATTGTGCCTGTCGGTCCAGTGAACCCGGGCTCTGTTAAGGCGGAAGTCTTTAATACCAGGATCGAGACGGTCTTGAAGAGTGAGTGCTCCAAAGAATGCCGAGCTCAAATGTAGTGCTGACAGACTGTGCAGACGGAATGGAACCGATTGCAGACACTGTTCCAGTTGCTGCAACAAGCACCCAAGCATCGGCTCTGACACGAGGATTCATACGTGAATTGATTCTAGGCTCGGATGCGAGAGCGTACGCCTCACATTGCCAGGCCATAGTCGATGCCAAAGAACCAGACTTCGCGGCTGTACAAGCACCAGTGCAAATCCTTGCTGGAGACGAAGACAAGTCTGCGCCTTTGGAGGGTTGCAAATATATTCTTGAGCATGTCGGTACGGCTAAGAAGGAACTGAAGATACTGGATGCATGCGGGCACTGGCACTGCGTCGAGCACCCTGATCGTATTGCGCAGGAAGTGGAGACGTTTTGCACGTCCTTGTAGATAGACCGTGTCGATGAGTTAGGGCGTAGAGAACCAGACTAGGGATCTATCCTGCTTGCACTAGTCCTTCGAACAGTCTGTCTCGTCTTTGGGTCAAGCGCCGAAGTTCATCTCGCGAGTCCTCCAGAGCAGCTCTGGCTTCACGTGCATTCGTAGGCAAGCTTTGGTATGCCTTAAGTTCCGCTTCAAGTCCCGTCAACTTCAATTGTTGCGATCGAAGGTTCTCTGACTGTTGCGCGACTTGCTCCACCGAGATCGAGGGAGGGCCTGCTGAGCGGAGCGCACTTAATCTATCATCGTACTCGCCAACCTTGGCCTTCATGTGTTTTGATGCCTTGTTCCATTCGATTGTTTGTTCGGCGAGATCGGGCGCAGGCTGGAAGGCATCGTCTTTGAGCTCCCGTAGTAAAGCTTTCAGCCGGTTTGCCTCGCGTTGTAGCGCTGTTCGCTGTTCCTTGAGGTGGGCTTGCTGCTGAGAGAGGTCAAAGTTCTCAGTCTGTAGATCAATGGAAGAAGCAGCGAGGTCTGCGACCGTTGCATTCGAAGGTGCGTTGAGAATGAGTGTGGTCTTGGCCAGTGTCTCGAGGCTCTCGTCACCGTCTTGATCGAGGTGCCTGAGTAGGGCTTGATAGATGTCCTCGCTTGCTCCAGATCGCTGTTTTTCCAGACCAGACAAGGCGGCTTGCTCCACTCTGTCTACAGCTTGTCTTTGCTCGTCGGCACTTTCATTGAGCGTAGCAAGCGTTAGCAAGGCTTCCAGGGTGTCTTCGCTCTTCTCGAAAGCTGGAACCCTTTTGCCGCTGTACCTTTTGGCAAGCCAGGAGTCCACGAAGCCCCAGTCGCGTGCTTGAGCTTGGGCTATGCGCGCCTTCGAGGGTGAGAAAAGGGCACTAGCCGCCCAGTCCGCGTCGCTGTCCATTGTGTCCCGTGGATATGTCGGGTAACTTGTGTGTTGAACGCAGTGCTAGCACAACATTGGATTTGGGCATGTATAGCCGAGTTTAGACTTCACTAGCGTACTGTATGCACGTATGCCTGAGGCTTCGCAGCTTTAACTGTTTACAATATGCTACGAATACTTCTACGATATCACTTTGAGACTTGCAATGATATGGAAAGCATTCTAAAAGATCATGTTCATATGTCCATCTTTCCAGCACCATCAAAGTGATCAAGAAGTTTCCGAAACCGACCTAATATCTACGCCTTCATCTTGCCCACCACTCTCGCACGGATCCCCTTGCTATCCTTAGGATACATCGCCGTGAAGTGTTCGTGGTCCATACTAGAAATTAGAAGTCAGTGACGCGCATCTCCAAACGTAGCAAAATCAACACTCACGTAATATCCCTGTCGGTAGTTTCGAACAACTCCATCTCGACGTCGCTCGTAATAATGGCTAACGTGCGGTACATCTCCGCATACGCCAGGTTCAACCCAAGACACATGCGAGTACCTCTACCGAAAGGCACCAAGTAGCGCCGCTGGCGGTCGGCATCGGGGTCTGACCATCTTTCTGGCCTGAAAGCGTTCGGATCGGGGAAGCAGTTTGGGTCTGTGTGCATGAACCAATTGCTTTGGCCAAATGTGGTGCCGCGAGGGATGATGCAATCACCATATCGTAAGTCCTCGTCGGGAGCGATACGTGACAAGCGTCCTGGGACGCTGTTGCTGAGGCGTAGCGATTCCAGAATGATTCCCGTGAGATATGGAAGCTTTTCGAGAGCATCGTGGGATGGAATAGCAGCGCCTGGGGCGGGTATAACAGTGCGTAGCTCCGTAAGGAGACGAGTGTGTACCGCTGGGTCCGAGAGGATGTAGTACTGTGCGATGGCTAGGGTGCGAGCAGTCGTGTCTGTACCAGCAGCGGTGAGTACGACAGTCTCGGCGGACATGCGAGAAAGGCTTTTCTCCGACGCAGGTAGACTGCTCTCGCGTAGGACCTTGTAGATGATAGGCGCTTCGGGCGAGGAGTCCGGTCCCTTCTCATTGACCATACGATCAAAGACCCTCGAAGTAGCCTTCCGGATATACCTCAAGAAGCCAGCCGGGCTGCGGCCATAGTCATTCTCATCCTCAAACTTGGTGATGAGCCACGAAAGGCAGCCCTCAAGTATGCGCATAGCGAGCGGGAATGCACGTCCAAATGGATGTATGGCTAACATCATCATGATGGCATTGGTAATAGCTGCTCCGAAATCTGGACACTGAAGTGCTCCCCAGCTCTCTCCAAGAGCGTGTTGTGTGATGATGTCGAGAGAAAGAGCTGCATACACACGCTGCATGTTGAGGACCTCGCCGGTCTCCGCACGGTCTAGCAATTTAACCTTCAGCAGTTCGATCTTCTCCTGGATCATAGGCTCGAGATCGCGGATCTTCTGCCTCGCAAAGAATGGTGCGATTGCGGCCCGTCGCATGCGATGCGAATCGTGGTTTAAGGTGCCAAATCCAGAAATCTAGAAAAGTGTTAGCTGCTTTGCCGTAAGTTGGTCGCCTACAGCAGAGCTCACTAAAAGAGGTCAGTCAATCTTATTACAATTCGAAAAGATATCGCCATGACTAACCAGGTAAACCCGCCATCGCCTCTTCAAACGGAGTCCACCCAGCCATCCAGAACCAGAGCTTCGACTTTTCACGACGCCTGCTACCGGACGAGTACATCTCACTGTAAAAGTCGGGATCGTTGACCTGGACCTCATTGGGTCCAATTCGCACGATAGGGCCATATTTCTCGTGCAGCTCAATTGTCTTCCAGAGAAATCGACCAGAGTGAGGCCACATATCATAGTAGGACTGATACCAGTACGTGAAAGCCGCGAGCTTCGGGCCCGGGATGTGGGAGATAGGGTGGAAGTAGATGCGATAACATGCCAACGCGATGAGATAGACAAGGGCGGACAAGACGCCCAACACAAGAGGCGTCATTTTGCCGACGAGTTGAGGAAGAATGCTTCGAAAGAATGCTTGAGAGCCATGGAGCCCAGTATTTGAGGGTCTTCGCCCCTCGGAGGGGTTTGCATATGGTTGTGCTTCCAACCGTAAGCGAATGGAGCTGCATGCATTGTTAATTAAAAGAATGAGAGGGCTGTGTCAAGCTAGCCATGTCGGTTGTGAGCTGAAGGATCCCGCCGGACGAATACCCGCAAGAGATGTAGCCTGGCGAGTCATGTGGAGAGTGTCACTGGATTGGTTGCGTAAGTTCCACATGGATTCTTTGTGATAGTACTTGTTGTAAAAGCAGACTAGCTCGTCGAAATACATGCACATGTGAAGCAAACGGAAATAACGTCAACCCTTCGATCCGGCCAGAAATTCACGTGATTGAACCCTAACCCTATCATCGATTCCTGCGTGTGCTTGATGTGTGCTCACATTGAATGTGCATGATCACATTAGACTGTGAAGGTAGTGAACTGCACATTGTCGTACAAGACACCAGTAGCAGCAGCAGCAAGCAGGCCATTCAGCTGGAAGTCAACCTCGTCAACGTTAGTCCAAGCACCAGCAAAAGTCTTCTTTTTCATGGGAGATGTGAGCAAGTTTGCCGGGGTGAAACTGATGTCTTGCGTCACAACCGTCTTGCCCTTGCGCTTGCCAGTCAACTTCAGAGAGCAAGCAAGGGGCACGCCGGCGACAGTCTCCTGCGTAGAAGCGACGCAGCCGAAGTAGAAGCTCTGTAGGGAGAAGTATGTTGTTTTGCTGCTGGCTGGCTTCAGAGTGGCGGTGTTGTCGAGACCTGTGGACAGGATGTATTGGACGGCGACATTGGGCTTGGTTTGCGCGGTTACGCCAACCGGTGCGAGACCGACGTTGATGACGTTGAAGCCATCCCATGTGAGACCTTTGTAGGTGCCGATGGGCTGCAAGGATGCTACTGGGACAGTGACGGTGATGTCGTCGAACTAAATGTAGATTGAACGTCAATCAAAGATCATTACAAGCTTATTGGTTCTATGCTCACGTTTGCGTTCTGTTGATTGAAACCGATGCTTGCAGCATTGGCGATGATTGCCGGGACGGCCAAGATTGCTGCGAACTTCATGATGGAGATGAAGAAGAAGTGTTTGCGATGAGGTGGTTGTTCGGTTTATGACTGATTAGCAGATGAGGATGGCTCTAAAATCTCTGTATGCAAAGAGATGACAGCCTCTATATATACGCATATTGAGCTACGAAAGCTAAAGACCGAGTAGCTAGCCTTTCAACAACACGCAGTAGCCAATCTGGGAATATCCGGAGGGAACTTGATAGACCGCCAGACCTATCCAATTGCTAGGACACCTCGTGCGGCACAATGAAAGATATCGACAGCCACAGACGTACTCCAAATCCCTTTTGGGTGTATTCGTTCGTCATTTTTGAAGTCCTGAAAATGTTCTGTGGTGTACATTTTCCAAATGTGGAAGTCCCATTGTAACCTGTATCTCGGGACACTAAGCTCCAGTGGCTTTAGCAGCGGGATATGAAGCTTGCCAGAGTAGCTAGATATCGAGTGGGGATCTAAAGCATATCTCCTATGGCAGTACCTCCTAGTAGCACAGTAGTGCGTATTTAAGCACTTGATGTCTGCAGATCCCCCAAGCTAAGACGCTCTCAAGATCTCTTTCAAGTAAGCTTGTAGATCGATTGGTCTATAGCCGTTGACTACTTGCCGAAATGGAAGTGCGGCAAGATATGTGTGATGTTGAACCTAAAATCTGATGGATGTGGCTGATGAAGGTGAAGGCGGGAAAGTGACCATGACAATTGGTTTGTTGTACTCCGGGGCAGCCTCCGGCACGGCTGAATAACGACGTAATGGATCCTTCAACATCAACAATCGTTTTGGCTCTGTGTGAAGGTCCTAATTGCCATGGCATAGAAATGATTGAACCAGTCTTCGCGACTAGACAAGGTCGGAATAGCCATACCTGTAAAGACTGGGTAGTCCAAATGCTCAGCACGTGTCCAAAACGCCTGTTGATCAGGGTATACCGTCAAACCTGAAGAGCCGCCGTTATGCCATCCACCCATCGGTGCATCCACCCGCCCGTCCCTTGACCCATCGTCTCCGCAAAGCAACCCCAAAGTTCGGGGACTCGGACCAGGACAAAGGCTCGCCCCAAAGGTCGAAAGGCGCAGAGGCATAGGCGGGATATCTCTGTACTTTGGTAAGGCCCGGCATTATTGCTTGATAGTGGAAGGTTACTCTTAGATAGTGTTCGTAGTAGCTAATACAGACAGAACATTGCCGTGTGATCGTCGCGAACGAACGCCTCAAGTGACGATTGTTCGGAGCGAGAAGCGCCGGGTGCCGCTTTCGTGCGCCTCGTACCAACATGACAACTTTCGTCTGGAGAAGATGAAGAAGCCCAGAACGTGGAAGATTCGGCAACTTGGATGCGCGCATGTCACAGTGACGCACGAATTCATGCAGTTCGAAGACCCCAAAGGGTCCGCGAAGCTTACTACAGCTCAGTTCAAAGAGATCTTAAGCACCCAGCAATGGCAATTGAGACATAATCTTCGTGCCAACCTTGATCGATCAGTGTCATACTTCGTACTACCAAGCTATGCTCTGCTCTCCTCACACTTCCGATCTTCCTACCTTATGGTATCTTCGTGATGTTTTCTTTTTATTTGTCGTTACCCGTTAGCGTATGCGAGGAGCTGCTGCACTGCAGCAACTTCTGCGGAATGAGATCTCAATCGAGGTGTCCGCCATGAGCGTCGCCTACAAGCAAGTCTTGTGGCCTCGGCTTTTACTTTTCAAAGCCAAATTTGCCTAATTCGTTTGCCTGACCGCTGCTTCCAAGCATGCGATCGTTGCTGGTAGTGTCCATGTTGTCCCTCAATATGCGCTCCGCCTGCTCCGAGGCACTGGTGTTGCCAGTGCCCGGGCGACGCCCGCCAGAGGCAGTGTCCACCACATCACGGTCGTAGGTCATGCCGTCAAGCATTCTTGCGTCGCGTGCTGTGGGAGTAGTGCCCTTGCCTCCCTGGCTGATCACACTGTGCCGCGCAGGCGTACGTGCGCCCGACTCGCCGAAACCGACGAGGCTGGGCGTGCCTTCTTCGGACATGCCACCCACCGAGGACGTATCCATGTCCATATCCTGACTCTCACTCATCTTGTCGGCGTCGCCGGCTTCGCTGTCTGCCCATGTTGTACGGCCTCCAACACTTCCAGTCGCGGAAGCGCTGCCGACCGTGCTACGCTCGCGACCCATGACCGGGTTACCTTGTGCGTCGAAGTAGCCTTGCGGAGGGTGCGCAGGCGCTGCAGCACCAGGGGTAAGTTGGCCAATAGGAGTAGGGTTGCGGCCAGCAGTGACACGCTCGAGTCCAGCGAGGCGCGAAATGCGATCTGCGCGCTCTGCGTCTAGCTGGTTGCTGAGACCCGAGGGCGCTTGGGTGTGCTGGTGAGGCAGGTGGCCACGGTGACCGTCCTTGATGGCGACAGTGGAGAGCTCTGACATGGAGGTCATGGTAGAATTCGGCGTACCACTTCGAGACCTGTATGGTCAGCTTGGATGCGGATTAGAGGGACGTGCAGGAATATACTCACGGGACGTCAGAGGGTGTCACCGGGTCAGACGGCGGGGGAGGGAGATTGATCAAGGTCGGCGCATTGGACATTGCGACGGGTTGTAGGGCGTTGGTGGTGGTGAGAAGAGGTCCTGGGATAGCTTGCAGCTCCGTGTCTGCAGCGAGTGCTTCGGAGGGAGCCGTTCACAAAGATATGAGCTTGAGCAGTGGGCGCGGTGTAGTACGTGAGTGAAATTATTGGAGCGGCGGTGGCGTGCAGTCAAGCAGTGGCGATATTGGTCAGAGGTGTTTTTGGAGATTGTCAAAAGTGATTGAACGTGGTGTGGTCGAGTGCTTTCTGTCTTTCTTCAGGAGTTGTCGCGAGAGATGCCCTGCTGGCTTCGAACAATGACGTGCGTCCCTGCACAAGCGCAACGGCCAATCGTGGGGTTCACGCGGGCGGCGCGCGCCTTGACCATATCGCAATTCTTGCGCGCTTGATGAAATGCGATTTGTTCACCACAGTAACGCATTTTCGGAATGTGCCCTCGGCATGAGGCACGTGAGTTTGCATTTTGAGAGCATTCTATCGAAAGCAAGTACCAAGTCGAGACAACTGTCTAATGAAAGACATGCACGAACCCTCCATCGCCCTGCATAAGGCAGTAATACTCAAGCTTTCCTAAGATCGACGGTCTGGAACTTGAGGCCTGGCCCCTCGACAACATGTCCAGGCCTCAGCGCATCGGTATACAAATCGTTCTCGCTGTGAGGATGGAAGAGTCCTTTCTGGTGGCAATTCAGCACTGCGGGCAGGCCGGGCGGATCGGTCAGCCTGAAGATGCCCCAGTCTGGGTTCTGCCGTGGAGCACAGACAATAGCGATTGCTTCTGGCAGCATCACTTGATAGCCGGAGCTGGTGTGCAAGTCCCGTGAGGATAGGAAACACGATTGCGATGGGTGCGTGTGTATCCAGCCGCAGACAAGAAGATCGTTGCCGTCACAGAAATCAAACAATTCATTGTCGCCCTCTTCGGTGGTATCGCAAGTATCGCTGGTGCTGGTTTGATCAGGAATGACCAAGTAACTGATGAACAGTGCGTTCGAGATAACCGTCCCACAAAGTATGCCGCAGGTCTCTAGGTTGCGAGCGGTGTTTGCGTGGGCGTGGTTCAAGAACGTAGTCCTCAGGGTCGGTGGAAGGAAGACCGTCCGCAATGGAGTACCTCCTTCGGTGAATGCATTCGGTTTGAATGTGATCTTTGAAGCAGTTTTCGGTGCAGCTGATGGGTTGCCCTTATTGTAACTGTGCTTTTCAGGAATTGGAGGTGCATCCTCGCGATTTCCATCCTTGGATGGGATCGCAGGTGGTTGATCGTAGCGCAAGCTCGAGTTTCGAGGCTGCAGAGGTGCGCTGTTCCACTGCATCGTGCCCTCTTTGGCAGGCACTGTAGGATACTGATACCGTTGCTGAGTTGTAAAATCATGCGTCCTGGCATCGCGGCTTTCCTGCCCACGCTTGTGAAGATAACTGCCAGCTTCCCTGATGCCTTCCGACACCCTGTCAGCCTCGGCCTTCCGCCCTCCCTCTTGCTCGTACGGATTCTCCATGTCCATCACCAAACCCTGTCTGCGAGAGGCAACTGTTCCGGGCGAAACTCCCGCTTGCCGTGTCGTTTGCCTGTTGAGGTCTCGCCTTCTAAGCTCATTTTGTGCCAGATTAACGGCAAGATGACTGTTTTCGCGAGCATCTAGTGCCTCAGCAAGATCCTGATACGCTTCTTCATCGACGGGAATCCCAAGTGAAGGCCTCCGCGATGAGGAAGCCGAGTCGAGCTGCTCTTCGCTCAGGTGCTCATCATAAATCCTCTGCTTCTCAGCATTTCGCCGTTCCATAGCTTTAGCATACCTCTGATGCTGCTGGACGATCCTCGGTTTCCATTGCTCCAGCTTGACGAGATTCTTGTTGACAGTCTTTCGAGCCAGATTCAAGTCTGCCTTGAACTTTGGGTCTTTTGCGTCGGGATGTGTGGGGATTTTGCCAATGATGAGTTCGGCGTGCCGGTAAAGGTAGAGATAGGCCATCTGTAAGTTGCCGTCCTGCTCGCAAATGGCGGCCTCAGTCAATAGCATGCGAGCGGCACGAAGCCATGCTCGCAGATCACGTGTCGTGGAAAAGTCGAAGTCTTGTGCTTGAGCCACGATCTCCTGCACGTTCAGAGGCCTTGAGATGGAGGCATGATGCCTTGAGAGAGCCATGGTTGTTGTGTGTGTTTTATCAGCATGTGAGTAAGATTAGAGCCACCCTAATCAGATAGCGATCGCCTGAGGATTTCTCGTACTGCAGAACTGTCACGTTCCTCGATCGACAGGTTGAAAGTGAAGCTGTACAGGCAAGAACACGCTTCAAGCAGATGGATTGTGTACAGGCGGTAGCCTTCGTCGTCGTCCGATGTGAGACTCACCGAGCTGATGCTCGCTGCCTGTTGTGTTGTTCGAGTGGAGCCACGCGGGCAAGCTCCGGCTTTGGCTTTGGGCAAGCCCGACGGAAGACCCTGGCTCGCCACGAGAGAGTTTAGCCTCACTTCTTCTTTAAGCTGCGCTAGAGACTTTTACGACCCATCCTCGAATATGTACAATTAGGCGTTGTTCTCCTTTGGCATTGCTTTTTCTTTATTTCGGACTCTTTGTCGGCAGTAAAACATCATTAATTCGGAGCAGTTTGCATTGTTACTTGCTCGATGAGGGCGACTCTACGACGATGTCTGCCGACGGGACGGCCACTACCCCCCCCGGTCTTGTTCTATCATGAGCCGAAATATCCCATCACTGGACCACTCACAGAGATCTTTGGAGGCTACAAATCAAAAACCGCGGAACGTCGGATTCCTCGCAAGGAAACACACGACAAACTTCCTGGAAAACGAGCCGAGATCGTAAGCGAGCAGCTGTGTGGTAATTGAGCCTCATTCCGAGCCCCTTATGTATCGCTGCTAATACGATACCCACAGACGACATCATTGGCTATCTCGCACCAAGCTTAGAGGTATACAAGGGATGCACACTCATCGATGTGCATCCGGGCGCGTGTCTCTGGTCTTCGAAACTTCACGACTTCCTGAAACCCAAACGCCACGTTCTGATGGAGCCCGAAATGTCGTACTACGACGCCTTTGTGAAACCGCTCTTGGACCAACCCGGCTCGACCTACCGCCACACAACGCTAAGTGGTGCTCACCCCCGAGCATATTGGGACAACTACAAACTGATCTTCGAGGACAAAGATCTCGTGGGACAACCTGCTCTTCCCCTGGACGACCCAAAACTTCGCGAGATAAACACAGACATTCTCCTCACCGGAAACCTGTGGAGGAGGTATCCCATTCAACACAGAGCCGCCTATGTTGATTCCTCGACGTTGCTGTTACAACACATGACATATGCCGCATTGACAAACGACATTTTCCATCGATGTGGCCTGGTGCGCCAGCTATGGTGGGCGCCAGATGAGAAGAAACAGAATTTTTTGCCTACGTCTGTCCGAGGAAAGAGAGGTTACGACTCAGGCCTCGCTATGGGCGGGTCTATAACTGAAGTTGCAGGTGTCTCGCGCGCAGAGAGCCTTCAACGCGCTGCTGCCGCCGAGACGCCGCGATCAGCCAAAATGGATGCTGTTGTGTTGGGTCGCGTCGAGCACAGAATGGCCGAGAAAGGCATGGAAATCCCACCCGGCCGCAAGATGCCTAAAGCCATGGAAGCGATTAAAGTGGAAGACGACGTCCACGCCACAGATAGTATTATGACAACGTCCTGCACGACTATCGACGAGCTCAGGGCCGCCGTCGAGAAGTTCGACACGTGGTTGGGAACCCTTCAGGTAGAGATGGTCAAAGACAAACTTGACGCTAAGGGGGTAAGAACAATGCCGACTCCTGAACGCGTTGAGGAACTCTTAAAAAAATACTTGCGTTACAGGCAATCAGTCGACGTCATCGAAAGCCGGCGGCCCTGGAGCAACGACTTCATCGCTAACAATATGCAATACCTTCGTGTGGTAATCCTGAAGGACATGGAAGCCCGCCTGATCAACCTCGAAGCCGAGTATGCCGCCGTCCGCGACACCAACCCCGACCCCGAAGCCCTCGCGGCGTGCCGCGACTCAATCATAGCAAGTGGCAAAATCGTTGCGCATCTAAACCTCAGGATCCTATCCGAACGCAGGTACCGCTTCGCCCGCGCGCTTACTGACGATCTCATCTCCGTCGAAGCCCAGGCCTCGAACATCCATCGCGATCGCCGCCCGTACGAGCCCCTGCAAGCCAAAAACGAGGAGTTTTGGCCGCAGTACGGACTCACTCTCCTGGACATCATGCCCGACACCAGAGACCTCTCTGCCCCGGGGATCTCCGACCGCCGCGAAGGCACCAAGGTGTGCCAGGAGCTGCTGAAATACCTTTTCCACTCTCCCAAAATGCCCGTGACCGTCGCACTGGAGCGAGTAGCGCCCAATGCCGCGCAAGACTTGATTCCGGACGTCCCCGCCATCACGGACGTGAGACGCGGCGGGCGACTGGACCCAGGCGTGCTGCCGGTGCGCATGCTCACCCCGGAGATGGTGGAAGGCCTGGTAAAGGCGTTCTTGGAGTGGCCGTTTAGGCCTACGCTTGTAGAGTTGGCGCTTGGAGAGGATGCGGGACATGATGATCATGAGTCGGATGGGGAGATCGATTAGAGGGAGTGGAGATCCATGTATTTGTATCTGTATTTGTAATTATAAATTAGAGCAAAAGCGCTCTCTGTCTGCGGGAGCTTACGATGGTCTGCTATTTCTTGACTAGTGATGATGTCTTTATTATGCGATCGTGGTACTCCTGAGCTGGATCGTGGCTGTCTATCAAGTAGGGGTGTAGAGTATTGTGTTCACTTGCTGAAAAACTTTATATATCATTCCAGGGTGTGGCCGGCCGGATAGTTGGATGTTAGCGGTGAAGTGTGTATTTGGATCTGTACTTTTGATTGGGAGTTATAGCAGTAGCGCGCAAGGTCCGCGCGAGCCCTAGGCAGTATCGTCTGTCCTCAGATTTTCTTGGGTAGTGAGTGGCAACATCTTAACTGTACAGTCTCGAAACCTACGAGCTGAATCATGGTGTGGTGTTGGGTTGGCCTGCGGTCAAGGAACATCCTTTATTCGTGCGGTGATTCCATGCTTGCCAGAAATTGTAAGAACTTTGCAGAGTGGCAGTGTGTCGACTAGTCCAGAAAGAGGTTCGTGAGATCAGGACGACAGGAGAATGGAAGTGGTAACAACATCTTGGCGTAAACACAGCTCGACGTTCAAGGTCTTCTGGATTCTGAGCTATCTGTAGCTATACCGAGCGCTTCAGAAATGGCCAGCACGGGGTATTTTCATCCGCTGCATACACGTTCCCCCGTACCCTCTTCTCAATCAAGAGACAGATGCCCCATAATTTCCTCGACCGCCGTGATGCATGAAAATCGAACTTCGTCTTGGGTTATCTTTTCGGTCATGCGACGTGCTTAAGCCTGGGCGCCAGCGACCTTGCCGGACTGAAGAGGGTTGATCTTCTTGCCGTCCTTGTTGAAGCGCACGCGAGGAGGGGGAGCGCGGTTACGGCGGCCCTCACGGGAGCGGACACTTGATGGTGCGTTAGTGGGAGTTCGTGCGCAGGGCGAGGGGTGCTCGCGCAGTGAGTGGCGAAGACATACCGGACGATCTTGCCGTGGATGGCGCAAGAGACGCAGTACTGGAGCTTGAGGTACATCTTGGGGACAGAGTACTCAGCGAAGACAGAGGCGTCAGAGATGTCACCTGTGTGCATATCCTGTTAGTCCACCGATTCCTTGTTCTCTCCCTCACACCATTGCCATCCTCCTCCTCTGTCCTCGTGGCGCGAAATTCTCGGATGGGGTTCTCGGGTCGACGTACGGATAGCGGCGGACTCAACCATGTTGCGGATGGTGAACCTCTTGATGGCCTTGTCCTTGGGGGTGCATCGCGAGCAGTTGGAGCAACGGACAGGCTTGACGTGGCCCCTGCCGTTCTTGTTGCGGCCGCTGTGAAGCGATGTTAGCCATGGTCCTGTGTCGCTCCGGGAGGGTTGTGGTGCGGCAGCATTTATTTCGCGGGTGCTCGATGAAATGCGCGCGGGGTGCCGTACTTGGACGCTCTCTTCTTGACCATCTTTGCGACTTGCGACGAGTAAAATCAGCGGGTATCTGACCTGCTGAAACTGCTCGAGTGCTGTGTTGTTAGTATTATCGGCGGTGGTGGTGTCTGTCGCTAGCGTCGAGCACTCAAGCCGGATTTCCAGCAAAGTGCACTGCCAAGAGAAGGCGCGACCGACGTTCGCCGCGTCAGGCACCTCAGGCAGACAAACGTCAGGCATCCGCGCATGACAAGGATCGGCCCTTGGGTTGGTTGTTCAGGCGTACCCCAGACCCGGTGCGGTAAACAACGAGCTTGGGAGAGACAGCATATAATAACTGCTTTCCCTGAGCCCACCACTATCAGGGACCACCACATCCCACCCCCACCGCACCATGTCCTCCACTGGCACATTCCGAGGCACCCCCAAGGGTCGTCCTCAGAGTGTCTACTCCGAAAGCCCTTCAGTGGCCAACTCCAATATCCCAAGGCCAAAGCTGGAGAGCGTCCAGAGCGAAGCAAGCACTAGCCACAGCGCCGTCAGGGCGAAGCAATCCAAGAGAGATGAGGTATGATTGAGGCATAGCAATACAACCATGTACACTCCCGGACGCGATGGCTGACACCACTTCCGCAGGCTCTCCGCACCAAACTTGAGAAGGACCTCAGCAAGAAGCGTGCTGGCGGCCCTCGTTCTCGCCAGAGTCGCAAGATTCCTCCCGGAACCGTGCTCGCCCTCAGGCCCAACCAGGCTCTGCAGATCAAGCCGAACATGACCGTGACAGAGGCCAGTCAGTTGATGGCAGCCAAGCGCGAGGACTGCGTGCTTGTCACCGACGACGACGACAGAATTGCCGGTATCTTCACCGCAAAGGATTTGGCTTTCAGGGTTGTGGGTGCTGGACTCAGGGCGCAAAATGTTACTATCGCAGAGATCATGACCAAGAACCCACTGTGCGCAAAGACCGATACCAGCGCGACTGATGCCCTGGACTTGATGGTCCGCAAGGGTTTCAGGCATTTGCCGGTCATGGACGAGAACCACGATATCTCTGGTATTCTGGACATCACCAAGTGTTTCTACGATGCTATGGAGAAGCTTGAGCGGGCGTACGCCTCATCGAAGAAGCTGTACGACGCGCTTGAAGGTGTTCAGGCAGAGCTCGGTTCAAGCCAGCCGCAGCAGATCATTCAGTACGTCGAGGCTGTCCGATCAAGGATGTCTGGCCCCACACTCGAGTCTGTTCTAGACGGAAGACCTCCCACCACCGTCTCGGTGAGGACGAGCGTTAAAGAGGCTGCACAAGCTATGAAGGAGAACCACACCACTGCTGTCCTTGTGCAAGACAACGGTCAGATCACAGGTATCTTCACCTCGAAGGATGTTGTCCTTCGCGTGATTGCTGCTGGACTTGACCCTGCAAACTGCAGTGTCATCCGTGTCATGACTCCCCACCCGGACTTTGCTCCTGCAGACATGAGCATTCAGCAAGCTCTCAGGAAGATGCACGATGGCCACTACCTCAACCTCCCTGTTATGAACAAGGAGAGCGATGAAATCGTCGGCATGGTCGATGTCCTGAAGCTGACATACGCCACGCTTGATCAGGTAAGTCTAAAACTAGTCTTTAATTTCTACATGACACTAACGAATGTCAGATCAACAGCATGTCGACCGGCGATGGCGAGGGTCCTGCCTGGAACAAATTCTGGATGTCAATGGGTGATGACGAAACTGGATCAATGATGTCTGGCGAGGGAAGCAGCCACCACCCCTACACTCCGGACGCAAGATCGTTGATGTCTCCCGATCACATCTCCGGCCGCCCAGGAATGATGGATCGCCTGGACAGTGTCCTCCCTAACGACTCCGCATCCCATGCCGGCGTCCCCGAGTCGCCCGAGCACTCGACCTTCGCTGGAGCCACCGAAGACACCCCTTTCACATTCAAGTTCAAGGCGCCTGGCGGCCGAGTGCACAGACTGCAGGTCGTTGCATCTGCTGGTCTGGCTGAACTGCTGTCTGTTGTTGCAGAAAAGCTTGGCAGTGAGGCCGATGGCCTTGGTGGTGTGCCCACATTCGAGGAGGGCAAGCTTAGCAAAGCAGGATTTGCTCTGGCTTACATGGACAATGAAGGCGACATTGTCAGCATCACAACCGACGGCGACCTTCTCGAAGCCATCACCATTGCACGACACGCACACCATGACAAGGTCGACCTTTTCGTACACCACCCCGAGAAGGCGGCCATTCCTCCCACCACGGAGCCGCAACCAGTGGCAGCTCAGCCGCTCACGCCACCCGAGAGCCACATCAGACGCAGGAGATTCGAGGAAGACGACGAAGATGATTCACCCAGCGTACGCTCACGGGCTCGCAAGGCCAACGCGGCAGACAAGAACCAGGAGGCGCCACAGGTCATTGCCGGCGTCCCCAACGAGCTGCTTCTGCCCGGTGCCATCGCTGTCCTTGCAGGCGTGATTATCGTCACTTTCGCTATTGGACGTGCCTCGAGTCGCTGAGTGCGACTTTGAGCGTACTGAGGTTTCCTTTGTGTTGAACATTTTTTGTCTTTCTTGTGATGGCGACGCTGCAAAGCATTAAATTCCCCTCTTGCCGCCGAATGTGTATGAGTGTAGCAGTAGCAGCAGAATACCAGATCCATTCACGTAGTCAATTGTAATTCATAGCCGTTATCCTTGAGCCATGTGCCTACCAACGTCATGTGAATCTACGTAACAACCCATCGCGTTTTGATGTTTCCCTCGATCTCCTAAGGTGTACAGCAAGACGTCATATGTCTGCGTAGAAGATCGTGTTCACATCTCGTCCAATGCTTTAGACATTCTGAATACACTACATCTGTGACGAGTATATTTTTGGTCAATACTCGCGATTGAAGACTGACATATAATAGTACTATGGTAAATTTCGAAGATTTGTTCATTTTCATGAGCAGAACAGGTTTGTTTACACTGCTTGCAAGTCAAATTCTTCGGCCCGCCCAAGGGTCGCTCAGGAAGGAGCAAAGGGTCTCTCCCGAAATATTTCCTGCTGCTGATAGTCCCGCCAAACTGCCTTCGACTCTGTGCTTGACTGTGCTGCTACTTTTGCACCCAACGCATATCTTTACTCACCCTCTCACTGAAAGACGTCACTCATACAAACCACTCGGCGAACCCACCGGCACTGGAATCCAACTGTCGCGCAGCCGAAACACCGCCTATGGTGGCATTTTGAAAGCCTTAATTCCCCCACAATCACAACAATCACCCAAGGATCATGTCTGTTCTCCCGGCAGAGGTCCACAGCGCCCTGGACCAGGTCCTGCAGGCGCTGCAGAGCACCGACAACACCGCCCGGTCGCAGGCAGAGAAGACGCTCAACGATGACTGGCTCAACCAGCGGCCCGACATGCTGCTCATGGGCCTGGCAGAGCAGATGCAAGGCTCACAGGACGAGGGCGTGAGTTTCATTCACATGGAGGATACGGAACTGAGCCGAGCGGACGGACTAACAGTGTGATCCAGACCAGGTCGTTCTCGGCTGTGCTCTTCAGACGCATGTCGGCGCGTACACTTAAGGAAGCCTCCTCTGGCGAGTCCAAGGAGATCTTCTTGCACCTAAGCCACGAGGCAAGAGCCGGCATCCGCTCGAAACTACTACAGGCACATGCGCAGGAGACCAAGGGCAGCGTCAGGAACAAGATCGGCGATGCGGTCGCTGAGCTTGCGAGGCAGTACACCGATGAAGAGGTCATGAGCCCGGACGGGACCAGGGACACATGGCCAGAGCTGCTCGGTGCGCTCTTCCAGGCCAGCAACTCGTCCGAAGCCGGCATGAGGGAGAGTGCATTCAAGATCTTCGAGAGCACGCCTGGCATAATAGAAAAGCAGCACGAGACTGCTGTGCTGGAGGTCTTCAACCGCGGTATCAGAGATCCTGAGGCGGACGTGCGATTGGCGACTATGTCGGCCTTTGCGGCCTTCTTCGTCAGCTTGAACAAGAAGAGCCAGCAGAAATATTACGCTTTGATCCCCGAGATTCTCAACACTCTGGTTCCCTTGAAGGAGGCCAACGACTCCGACCAGCTTACCAAGGCCCTGGTGACCATTATCGATCTGGCTGAAGCGTCGCCCAAGATGTTCAAGGGAGTTTTCTCCCAACTTGTCCAGCTGGCTATCAGTATGATCTCGGATAAGGACCTCGAAGACCAGACCAGGCAGAACGCTTTGGAGCTCATGGCCACTTTCGCAGACTGCAACCCGACCATGTGCAAGAAGGAGCCTGCTTACATCGAGAACATGGTTACCCAATGTTTGTCCCTCATGACTGACGTTGGCGCCGACGACGAGACCGCAGAGGAGTGGAACGCACAGGAGGATCTGGAGCTGGACGAGAGCGACTCAAACCACGTCGCTGGTGAGCAGTGCATGGACCGTCTTGCCAACAGGCTTGGAGGCCAGATCGTCCTGCCCCCGACTTTCACCTGGTTGCCAAGGATGATCACTTCTACCAACTGGAGGGACAGGCACGCTGCGCTCATGGCTATCTCGGCCATTAGTGAAGGCTGCCATGAGCTCATGGAGGGCGAGCTTGACAGAGTGCTCGAACTTGTCGTGCCCGCTCTGACCGACCCTCACCCTCGTGTGCGTTGGGCAGGCTGCAACGCTCTTGGTCAGATGAGCACCGATTTCAAGGGCACCATGCAAACCAAGTACCACCAGGCTGTCCTCCAAGCACTCATCCCTGTTTTGGGTGCGCCTGAGCCTAGAGTCCAGTCGCACGCTGCTGCTGCGTTGGTCAACTTCTGCGAGGAGGCAGAGAAGGACATTCTCGAGCCTTACCTCGACACTCTTCTCGAGCACCTCATGGCTCTTCTGCAGAACCCTAAGCGCTTTGTGCAGGAGCAGGCCCTTTCGACCATTGCTACCGTCGCAGACTCTGCCGAGTCAGCGTTCGGTAAGTGGTACGACCGCCTCATGCCGCTCCTCATGAACGTTCTTCAGCAGCCCAACGAGCGTGAGTTGAGATTGCTCAGAGCCAAGGCGATGGAGTGCGCTACTCTGATTGCCCTCGCAGTCGGCAAGGAGCGTATGGGCGCGGACGCTGTCAACCTTGTTCAGGTTCTCGGCAACGTGCAATCTAGCCTCATCGACGACGACGACCCACAGGAGCAGTACTTACTTCACTGCTGGGGACGTATGTGCCGTGTCCTTGGCCAGGACTTCGTTCCTTACCTCGATGCTGTCATGCCTCCTCTCACCAAGCTCGCAACCGCCAAGGCCGATATTCAGCTTCTGGACGACGAGGAGAATGTTGCCCAGATTGAGCAAGAGGAGGGTTGGGAGCTTGTCCCCCTGAAGGGCAAGTACATTGGTATCAAGACCAGCACTCTCGACGACAAGTTCATGGCCATCGAGCTAATTACTATTTACGCTCAAAACCTTGAGGCTGGCTTCTCCAGATTTGCAGCTGATATCCTCGAGAAGGTTGCCTTCCCTGGTCTGGCCTTCTTCTTCCACGACCCCGTTCGTGTTGCTTCTGCAAAGGCTGTGCCTCAGTTGCTCAACTCTTTCAAGGCCGCTCACGGTGTAGCCTCGCCTGAATACCTCGCCATGTGGAGCAAGACCCTTGAAAAGGTCCTCGAGGTCCTCGAGACCGAGCCTGCCATCGAGACTCTGGCCGAGATGTACCAGTGCTTCTACGAGTCTGTCGAAGTCTCTGGCAAGGACAGCTTGTCCAATGACCACATGGCCACATTCATCACCTCCGCTGAGACCGTCCTGAAGGACTACCAGGAGCGCGTCAAGCTACGCCTGGAGGAGGCTGACGACCGCGAGGAGGGTGATGAGCTGGACGAAGAGCTTCAGTTCGCCATTGAGGATGACCAGACTCTGCTTTCCGACATGAACAAGGCATTCCACACCATCTTCAAGAACCAGGGCCAGTCCTTCCTTCCTCACTGGGAGCGTCTGCTCAACTACTATGATCTGTTCGTGACCTCCAACGACCCCACACAACGCCAGTGGGCTCTTTGCATCTTGGATGATGTACTTGAGTTCTCCGGTCCCGCCTCCTGGCACTACCACACACACATCGTTCAGCCTCTGATCGACGGTATGCGCGACGACGCACCTGCCAACAGGCAAGCCGCTTGCTACGGTGCTGGTGTTGCCGCTCAGAAGGGTGGCGAGGCATGGTCCGAGTTTGCTGCTGGCAGCCTGCCCATCCTGTTCCAGGTCACCCAACGACCCAACGCCCGCAGCGACGACGATGCCTTCGCCACCGAGAACGCTTGCGCCAGTATCGCCAAGGTTCTCCACTTCAACAGCAGCAAGGTGCCCAATGTCCCTGAGGTCATCAATGCCTGGGTCGACACCCTGCCCGTCACCAACGACGAGGAAGCTGCTCCTTACGCATACTCTTTCCTCGCTGAGTTGATCGACCAGTAAGTTCACATTCCTTCCACAACATCACAGCATCACAAATACTAACAATCACACTCAGATCTAACCCCTCCGTCCACGCTAAGGCCGCGCAATGCTTCACCTACATCGCACAGGCCCTCGAGGCCGAGACCCTGCAAGGCAACATGGCGCAGCGCATCGTCGACGCCGCCCGTAAGCTCGTACAGAACGCCGGCCTTGACGCCAACCAGCTGCTCAACACCCTCTCGCCCGACACCCAGACCACCGTGCGTGCCTTCTTCGGCTAGGGACCGAGAGAGCTGCAAGCTTACGCAGACCTTGCTCGGATCCGGCGCGGGATGATGAAACATGAATTAGAGATGAAGGAATTGAACGAACGATAGATGACAGACGGATGGACTGTGGCAAGGGTCGGTAGATTAGGGCATGTCTGCCGGTATTGACGAAACGGGAAAAAAACAAGGGCAAAAATGCGCGGCATTGATTGAGCAGTTTTTTGAAGAAATCCTGTCTGCTCTTTTCTGAGTTGGAAGAAGGTTAATCCGTTGGTAGAATCTTCAAGGAACTGGGACGATACCGATATCCTAGATCCCGAAACGGAAGAAGTTTTTCACATTTTAACGTCTTACCGTCTTGCACCTTGTCGTTTCTTCTTTTTTTTGACTTTTCTTTGTGATTTGACTTTAGATCTCATGACAAGGAGATTCGTTTGATCCTACGAAGAGAGAAAGCTACGTGTTCTATCATAAGCAAATGACCTTCCAACACCTGGTCCAATGAGAAAAGAAGGGAACGAGATGAGATGGCGATGGAAACGGACCTGACAAAAAACAATAGAAACCGTTCAAGATTCGTGAGAAAATATGGAAAAAGCCAACACCCTAATCCGGCCAGGAATGGAACTCAAAGAGCGGTATAGAGAAAAAAAAAAGCGAAACCACCCATTGCGATTTACACTTCAAATCGCCCACCAAGACCACCACCAACGACGAACTCCACCTGGGCGCCAGCCGTGCGCACACTCACAGGCCCTTCCAGTACGTCGTCTTCTCGACCTCAAAGTCGCCCTTGAGCGGCAACTCCGCGCTCGACGGGCCGACCAGCACGTCGTACATGCCGGCCTCGCTGGCCCACGCGTCGCGGCCCTCGTGGTAGAAGCTGGTGGCGTACTTGCGCGGCATGCGGATCTCGGCGGTCGCGCTCTCGCCGGCTTGCAGGGAGACTTTGGTGAAGCCTTTGAGCTCTTTGACGGGGCGCGCGATGCTGGGCGTGCGCGGGGAGATGTAGGCTTGCAGGACTTCGGCGCCGGCGACGGAGCCGGTGTTGGTGATTTGCAGGGTGAGAGTGATGTCGGAGGTCGGGTCTTGGGGGGCGGAGACGGTGAGGCTGGATAGGGCGAAGGTGGTGTAGCTGAGGCCGTGGCCGAAGGGGAAGGCCGGGGCGCGCTTTGTCTTGTCATAGAATCGGTAGCCGACGTAGACGTCTTCGCCGTAGAGCACGCGGTTGTCGTCGGAAATGTAATTTAGGAAGGCCGGGTTGTCTTCGTTGCGGACCGGGAAGGACAGGGGTAGTTTGCCGCTGGGGTTGACGTCGCCGAAGACGACGTCGGCGATGGCGTTGCCGGTTTCGTTGCCGCCGTACCAGGCTTGGACGAGTGCGGCGGCGTTGTCGCGCCAGGGCATGGTCACGGGTGTGCCGGATTGGATGATGACGGCTGTGTTGGGGTTGGCGGCGAGAACGGCGGCAATCAGCTCGTCGGAACCAGGTGGGAGGTCCATGTGAGGTCGGTCGTAACCTTCCGATTCCCAGTCGCCGTTCAGACCAGCGCACAATATGACCTGGTCGACCTTCTTGGCCATTGCCACGGCGCGGGCGACTTCGGTCTCGAATGAGATCTTGCGGTAGCAGCCCAAACGGACACCTCCGGCACCGAAGGCAGTGACGCCATCTTTCTTGTATGTCAGGGTGGGCATGGTGCCGAACTCGACGTGCACATGGTACTCGCGGCCGGCTTCGAGGTGAATGGATCCGATCTCTTCGATAGTGCCGATGCCGAAGAAGGAGTCGCCGGGGACTTGCTTAGTCATGTTGTCGACGACAAGCTCGCCATCGACGTAAATCATAGCAGTGCCAGCCACGGAGCAACTGAACTCGTACTCGGCCGTCTCATCTGGAGTGAACTTGCCATCGAAGTCGCACCAGAAGAGATCGCTGTGTATGCGTGGGTGCTTGTAATCTGACAAGTGGATGTAGCTGTCACGCACTCTGAGGTGATCGACTGGAGACCTGCCCTTGACGGAGGGCGGGTCGAGGAAAAATCTCATGCTCAACCCTTGCTTGCCGCCCTCTGTAGTGGTAACGTTTGAAAGAAGCGGCATTCTCTTCCATGCTGGTGCTCCCAACTCATACTCCGCAGTTGGAACCTTTGACTTGACGCCATCATAAGGTGTCACAGTGTAGTAAGCAGGGAGTGCTGCAGATCCGCCACCACAATAAGCAGCGAAGGCACCGTTGGGACCAATGACGGCAGTAGTTTTCTCTTTGCTGAATGGCAAAATGCTCTTCTCGTTCTTCATCAGGACAATTCCATCGGCTGCGATTTTCCTCAACAGGGCAGCAGTCTCGGGAGAGTCGACGGTGCGTTCCTCTGCATCTTCAGGAATGCCAAGCGGCAAAACCTTTTTGACCAGCTTAAGCACTTCCTTGACTCTAGCATCGACGTGATGGATGAGTAGCTTGCCACATCTCAGCGCAAGATCGACCTGTGCTCCACGAACGTAGGTCGGTCCTGGCATCTCCAGATCGAGACCAGCTTTGATGGATTCCGATGTTGAGTACAC
Source organism: Cladosporium sp. BSL10 (assembly GCA_001553865.1). NCBI lineage: Eukaryota > Fungi > Ascomycota > Dothideomycetes > Cladosporiales > Cladosporiaceae > Cladosporium > Cladosporium sp. BSL10. Next base: position 50,257 of record LJJI01000210.1, read on the forward strand.
ACCGAACCAATCTGACATGACCATACCGTCGAAACCCCACTCTTCTCGCAGGATTTGCTGCAGTAGTTTTGGGCTCTCGCTTGCATGGGTGCCGTTGACGAGGTTGTATGCGGTCATGAAACACATTGGCTTTGCGTCCCGCTGGGCCATCTGGAAAGGCATCAAGTAGATTTCTCGGAGTGCTCTTTCGGTAACGATGCTGTTGCTCGAAAGACGCTTGTCTTCCAGATCGTTACAAGCGTAGTGTTTTAGTGTTGCAGCAACACCCGTCGATTGGATGCCGTTCACTGTGGCCACAGACATCTTGCCAGCCAGGACTGGGTCCTCGCTGAACGACTCGAAGCCTCTGCCACCCAACGGTGATCGCTGCATGTTGGTCGTGGGACCGAGGATGACCGATGCACCTTTTGCGATAGCTTCTTGGCCCTGGAGTTCGCCACCTTTTTGGATGAGATCGACGTTCCAGGTGGCAGCTAGAGCAGTGCCTGTTGATACATTAGTGACTGTCCATGGCTATGCGAAAAGCCAGTAAAGCTTACCGCATGGCAGGCATGCTGCGGGAACGCCATCGAAGAAGCGAGTGCCTCTCACGCCATTAGGACCGTCTGTAGTCCGAATCGATGGGATGCCTAGTCTGTGGACAGATGCGGTATGCCAGAAGTCTGTGCCAGAAAGCAGGGAGATCTTCTCCGGGGTAGTGAGCTTCGCTAGCACTTCATCGACGTCGAAGTCTTTTGCAATGGTCGAGCCGTTCAAAGGCTGCTTTTCGGGAAACGAAGCAGCCGGCATGTTGACTGTGATTGATTTGTTGGATTGTGGCAACGAAGGCAGACAGTGAGCAGGTCAGAAGCGAGCGTGGATGTAGATGAGTTCACTACTGGGGGTGAGACGAGGTCACGGGGTCAAGGTGAGGCTGATAAGAAAGATACATGGGACGGAGGACATGGCGCTCAATATAGTCGTCGATCAGGACGAAGGTATAGCCGGAGGCTCTTGTCCCGTTCCGCTTTGCATTGATTGCAACACGTCGCGACAGATGAGGCGGTCCAGGCAGGCTAGGGCAGAGGCCGCAGGTGCATACGCCGCAATGCTTGCAGGATGGTCAGAGAGTGCACGCGCGCCATGGCAAGGCGGCATGCGGTAAAGGCTGAAGAGGTCGCGCACGTCGTTGCTGGCGTGGTTGGCTCAGGTCAAGGTGAGAGGGTGGGTAAAATGGCAGATGTGGAGGCGTGGAGGAGCCGTTGTCGAGGCTCACAGACACAAAGCAAAGCAACGTCCCCACACGTGCGAATCGCAAGGGAACCAGGGCCGCTTGCCCGTCACGCCCATCAGCACATCCCTACCTGACCTTATGTACAGCCTTGGCCAAGCAACGATGGGCGAGGCCCCGGTGTTTGGGAGTGCGAGAGTCAAGAGTCGTCGTCTGCTCCACAGCGCGGGGATTTGGCGAAGGAATGGCAGGGCATAGTGGATGCGCTGCGTGCGATTACTCCGGACACAGCCAGTCGCAATTGCGGTCCTGTGGCGCGGTCCCTGCAGAGCATGAGTTTCGATTCGTGATTGTACCTGTGCAGCCGGAGATGGACGTGGGCGTTATTGGGTGTGTGTCGGGTGAGATGGCGGGCGTGGGCGGAAAGACGGCAACTCGTATCGTTTGTCTTGAGGGATGATGTGTGTGTGTGATATCCCGGTAATGTGCCGATGAGTTGACAGGATCGAATGCAGCAGCAAAGAGGAAGCTTGAGCATGGAAGCAACGTGCAAGCGAGACGGAAGCAACGTCGTCTCGACCGAAACTGAGGTTGACAATCGACCTACATGCTGTTGCGAATACTACCTCTCTCAAGGCGAAACGAACGTGGATCAGGCTAATATGCTAATATAATATGTGCATGCGCACGTGGGAGGGCGCAGTAGTGGTGGTATACCCTTGGACGACAGCACTATACGAGCATAGTAGTAGCAGCCTCACCTCACCCGTTGCGTTCCTCCGCCGGAGCATCCAATAGCAGCAAGATTGGAGCGAGCTGCCTGCCTGCCTGCTTGCCTGCCTGCGAGATGTTGTGGCACGGTAGTTGCTTTGCTGCTGCTGCTGCTGCTGCTGCTCGTCCAACATCTCCAACGTGTGTGCGCTTCACATGTCGAATACCGTGGAATCATGTGATTGCTCGTGCAAACATAATCCCTAACTTGCTCATGCATTTCATGTGCTTGCTCAGCGCAGGCAGGCTCGTTTGCTTCTAGCGATGAAGTGATACCGACTAAGCAAGCAAAGCACTATGGACTGCGCATAGGGCTTAACGGAACCAAACACATCTGGTTAAGGGTAAAACTTTCATACGACCAGCATGTGATTCAGCATTGTCTCAAACAAACCATCATTCACGGGTTTGTGAGCACATGTTCGCTCGAGAACAGTAACGTGGTCTACCAGGCAGGCAGGCAGCCGTTGCTTCCCGAACGCGACTGCCCTCACAGCCCTGCTATCTCCCCACTCACAACCCCACCACTGATCATCATCAACCAACTACCAACAAACACCACCACCACATCCAACTCGCAAGCTTTTTCGAAGACAACACATACCCCCAGCCTCAACGCTTGACCTGCCTTGCATGCTCGTGCCGTTAGTGCCAATCTATCGCTATTCACACGACCGCATGCCCACCGACCCTCGCGAAAGCTCACTAACCGCGGTGGCGGCGCCTGGCTCACGGAGCGAATCACCCAAGCGCAAATACACCGAAGCTATGACACTTCCGTCACGGCTGCCTATCCTCAACCTCGACGTGCCCGATATTGCAACTGATGCCTACCGTCTCTCAGAAGGGAAGTGCGACAGTCCGCGGAGCAGAGTCGCCGAGAAATTAGAAGCCCTGGACATCGATCAAGCAGCAGCAGTAGAGGAAGATGCCCCTCGCAAACGGATCAAGACGGACCAGCATCAACCTGCGTCGAAGCTTCCTAGATTCGACGTGACGCCTAAGAAATTACCTCGTCCACGTTTTGACCTGCCTCACCATCAACACAGACCATCGGAAGCTGTTCTCGAGATCGCAGAAACGCCTGGCTGTAGACCGGAAGTAGATGCCCGACCATCCACGCCCTCACCACTGGCCAGGCAGGTCGAGACGCCAATGTCAAAGCACAACATCAGTCCCATCGTCAGAATCACACCGAAACGCATGCGCTCGCCACCTCCTCCTATAGCATCGCCATCGTCTCCTGACAAGTCTGCCAATGGACCATCAACCTCACCAGAGAGCAGTCAGGACTCTGCCGATCGCGCCGACACGACCTGGCAGGACTCTGAGATTACCGGACATCATATTCACACTGCTCTGGGAGACGACGGGGAAGGCATAAACGGCATTGGCTTCAGGCCCACGCCTGCGATCGCCCAAGCCCGCAGCCAGAAACGCAAACATCAGCTCAGCGAGTGGCGGGCTCGAGAGGCCAAAGAGGCTCGGCAGCGCAGATATGAGAAGAGACGGGGCTGCGCTGTCGATGCTGGTAATGGCGACGAGTCTCAGAGGAGAGTCGTGAGATTTGAAGAGATTGGGTGATGTGGGAAAGTCTGCGCTGAGAATTGACCTTTTCGACGTGACGTTGATGCGATGTTTTTTCTGTTGGAATTTGTATTATTTCTTTTTACTTTGGGCGGGCTGGGAATTTCTATTTCTTTGATGGGGAGATGATGCGCAATGAAAATGCTACTGGCGCAGCTAAACACAGGAATGATACCCAATGTGGTCGTTTGTCGTACTCAATAAGAGAACTCGAAAGGATAATCATAATACATGTCTCTCTTTTCGCCTGCTATCAGATCATATCATCAAGTATCGCATCACACCACCTCGCGGCAGCCGACCAGCAAAAAAGCCAACCGAGGGGTGCCAAACCAACACAACCGCCCTACTTCCCACCCTTGCCCGTCGACGCATCAGCATCAGCCTCCTCCCACTCGTCCTCTGCATTCTCATCCCAATTGTCCAGCTCCTCCGTCACCGTCCTCTTTGCGCCTTCCCCGGCCTGCACATCCTGCCCGTCAATCCGCCCCGTCTCCTGCTGCCCAACACCCACTCCTTCGCCAAGCTCCAAATCCCGCTCTCCATCTTCTTCGCCACCAAGGCCCTCCTCGTCGCCCGGCACGGCGTTGTAGTGCTTGTTGCGCCGGCGGCGCTCGAGCATGCGCCGGTGGTACCAGCTGCAGGCGGCGAGGGCGAGCCCGGAGCCCAGGACGTTGGCGAGGATGTCGAAGGGGTCGAAGTCGCGGTCATTGGGCAGCAGGGCTTGCAGGACTTCTGAGGAGATTGCTAGCAGGCCGGTGATGAGGAGGAGGGTGAGGTGGATTAGGCGGCGGCGCGAGGTTTCGAGGATCCAGTAGAAGGTCAGCTGTGGGAGGAGAGTGTTAGTGTGGAGTTCTGTAACGATATGATATTGATTGGATTGGATAATGATTGCATGTGAAGCGTGTCGCATTGTTGAGGTGTTGTTGCATGTGAAGACGATCTTCATGGAGCTCTCTCTCTCTCTCTCCCTCTCTCTCTCTCGGCGTAGTCCAGGCGCATGTGATTGCTGGCGAGTGAAGCACTTACTGTCAACAAGAAGAAAGTGACGAAGTGAAGACCCTTGTCACTCTGGCCATATTGAGGAATCCGGTTAGGCGTGAGGCCCAGATATGCTGCAATCAGACATAGCACGACAAAGGCAGCTATAGAGAGGGTGTTATTAGCTTCTGGCGATGTATGTGAGAGAGAGCACTGCTTGCTTGCACACACTCACCTGCGAATGGCTTGCGCACGCGGATCTGCGGCATGAGTATTTGCATGATGGCGATTGTTGTGTATAATTATTGTTATTATTATTGTCGTCGTCAAAACAATTTAAATGTCCAGCACGAGCTTAACTAGCAGCACAGCACAGAGAGCAGCAAGTTCACCAGTCGCGCTACCGATGAACTTGAGTCTCATGTCTCTCTCTCCAGCGTTAGTTACCCCAGCCCCGACCTCATCCCCTCAAGTCGCCTGCTGTGCCTGTGATCATCGCGAGACCTCACATACGCAAAGAGCGTCGCCAGTGCCCTCGCATACATCAATCCATCACCACCCGCCCCGCCGCCATCCATAGAATCCGCCTGCGCATCCACCCACACCGCCGCTCCCACCTCTCCTCTGCCGCACCTTTCAATGCAGCATTTCCGGGCGCAATATCCTTGCGCTCGAACTGCCTGATCGGCGCGCCCGCGACCACTCTCCGGATATGACCTTTACTCCTCAGCGACCTCTCCCCAACGCCCTGCACCGCGCCGCCTCCCAGTTCAATGGTTCTGCTCGTCGCGCTCCGAGCCTGAGCAGAGATGTCTCTGTCGCCGCCAGTCTTGGCGCGCCCGCTGCGCCTGGAGAAGAGGAGGAGCGCGAGGATGATCCGCTGCATGTCCTGCTGAAGGCCCGCTGCGCGCAGACTGAGGCAAGCATCGCCGCTCTCTTCGGAACAGACGGCCAGCGCGCGCGTGTTGCTACACCCTCGCCTTCTGGAGATCATGCACCGGCCGCCCAACACGCAACCGGCCCCGAGGACAGCGCCAAGCCTTCGGCGCCGCCCAAGAAAGCAGCCAGGACTATCGAGGATGACTATGGGGACGACGACGACGATGAAGAGGAAGACGAGTCCGAACAACAGAGCCCGCTCAAGTCCAAGGGCAAGGCCGCGCTGCCCAATGGCGTGTCCGCGCCCGCTGTTCGGTCTCCAATGCCCGGCGGCCATACTCCTATAGCCCGCACAAATACCAACACGTCTTCGGAGCAGGCTAAGACGTCCGAGGATGTGCGCAAGCAGCTAGACGACGAGAAGCGAGCCACGGCCGAGAGCGCTAAGCTCGCCTTCCAGTCGATGTTTTGGACCTTTGAAAATGATAGAGATGCTATGCTGGAACAACAAAAGCTGGACGAGCTGGACCGAGAGGTTGAGAACGAGCTGTCTGGCGACCCGAACGCGTCTCCGAATGCGCAGGCGACGTCGGCTCCTGCCGCTGCCACACAAGGGACATTAGGTAGTGCAGACCTCGGCGCATCGAGTCTGACTCTTAAACATCTTATCGCTCGGATCGACATGAAACGAGATATGGTCAGAGCTTCGGACAACCAACTACGTACGCTCATCTCAGAAGTCCGCAAAGGTCGAAGTAAATGGGCTAGCGAGGACCGTGTTGGACAAGAAGAACTCTACGAAGCAGCAGAGAAGGTCCTCATGGAACTCAAGGCTAGGACAGACTATGTGCAACCTTTCTTGCAGCGCGTCAGCAAGCGAGAAGCCCCCGATTACTACAACATTATTAAGACACCTATGGACATCGGCACCATGATCAAGAAGCTGAAGCAGTTCGCCTACAAAAGTAAACAGGAGTTTGTCGAGGATCTGCACCTGATCTGGAACAACTGCCTCAAGTACAATATCTCGCCTGAGCTGCCTATTCGTCGGAAAGCGCTGCACATGCAAAAGGAAACCAACAAGCTCGTTCCCCTCATCCCAGATATCACCGTCAGAGATCGCGCCGAGGTTGAAGCTGAAGAGCGTCGAGCAAGGGCAGGCGAAGATGATGACAGTGACGAGGATGACGCACCAATCATGGCTTCAAGAGGTCGCAAAGCACCAAAAAAGGGTGGCAAGAGCGGTCCCTCTGCAGCTCGAAAGGCCCCTCCTTCGGTAGAGGTGGACGATCAGTCAACGCCACAGCCTGACGTGAAACCACCCCTACACGCATCAGCTTCTGGTCTGCGAAACGAGTACCTCCGCGCCGACTCTGAGGCCCACGATGTCAGTTCTGCTGGGTTCAACACTCCACCACCTGCTGGCACTGCTACTCCTGGCATCAATGGTGTCCATGGAAGTGGAGCTCATGGAAGTCAAGCCGATGTCATGGAAATTGACGGCATTGGAGGCTCGACTCTTGGCTTGCACCAGGAAGACGCGGACGAGGATGATGCCGAGTTCAAGACCTGGAAGCAAGTTACCATGAAAGATCGAGCTGCCGCAGCCGCGGAACGAAACAGGCTCTTCCGTGGCGCGCATCTTAATCCCGAAGAGCCGGCCATACTACGAAGTAAAGCCGGTATGAGACGCTGGATGCGGCAACAGAAGATGTTGTCAGTTGACAATGCGTCCCAAGACGCGAACGGTGACGCCGGTGACGACGACAACGGAGCTTCGGCGACAGGTGAAACACTTGCAGAAGGCATCGAAAAGGACGAAGACTCGACTTTGCCCGACTACTACCACCCTCTATCCTCAATACCGGACTTGCAACCCAACTGGGAGTGGAAAACAGACTCTGAAGGTTATGTCGTACCACAGACTGATGCGTACATGCGCATGTTTCCAAAAGAAACTTTCAAAACTCCAGGTGGCGCTCTCGCCGACAGAATGGAAGGCAACATCCGACAAATGCAGGATACTCGCAAGGTTTGCGCAAAAATTGGCATCGTCAAGCAAATGCAAATACAAGCACAGACCTACCAGAATCAGTTCCAAAAGTACGACCCGGAACCTTTCGCCGAAGCTGACATCGGACCAGTCGTTGTCAGTGAGGAGGGTCCGCTCATGGCTCCTTGGGTCTGCCGTGCAGCTCTGAAGCGATCCGTGGGCAAAGTATTCTATCATGCTGGTTTCGAGGATTTCCAGCCATCTGCGCTCGAAACAATAACCGACGTGGCTGGTGAGTATTTCAGGAAGCTTGCGGAGAACTTCAGCTGCTTTCGCGAGCAGCCAAAAGTCGACAGCAGTACGCCACGCTACAACTACGAAGAGCAAGTCTTACATTCTTTGCATGAAAATGGAATCGACCTCGATGGTCTGGAAACTTATGTCAAGGATGACGTGGAGAGGTTGACGACGAAGTTGAGTGTGGTGCATGAGAGGATGAAGGCGCACCTGGCTGATCTTTTGGTGAGTAATATTCGTTTGTTTAAATTTTTCGAACACTGTAACTTACAGTCAACAGCGACCTGCTCTTGGCGACCACGCAGGCGCAGACGGTGTCGGTGCCTTCAACGACGGCAGCGAGCAGTTCGTCGGCGGCGACTTTGCCGAAGACCTCGACGAAGACTTCTTCGGCTTCCGCGAACTCGGTCTGGCAGACGAATTCGGCCTCGAGAGTCTCAGCGTGCCTCTGCACCTTCTGCAGAACCGCCTGCACAGCGGCCACCAGGCGCAAAACCAAGGCCCCATCACCGCTAACGGCATCTTGTTTCCCACGCCTCCAGCTTATGACGCGATCAGCGTCGACACCCTGCCCAACCACATCGGCCTCGTGCAAGACTTCTTCCGCGAGAAGCTCCGCAAGAACCACGACGAAGCCCTCATCGAGGACGAAGACTTGCCACAGAAGCAGCGCTTCCCCAAACCCCGTCTGCCGCCCACCGGTAAGATCTCCTCGCCTCGCAAGCGGCCAATTAGGGAGCAGCAGCAGGCGGCGAAGAAGAAGCGCAAGCTCGAAGAAGATTCGAAACTCGCGGCGCCGATCGGCAAGCTCAAGCTGCAGATGCCGGAGGCGAGGGAGAACGGCAACGAGCCTGAGAAAGTCGATGGGAATGTTGATGGCGCGATGCTGAGTCCTGAGAGCTTGACTGCCAATTAGGAGATGGTGGATGTCTGATCTTGGCTGTGAGGCAGGAGCTTGAGGTGACGAACATGCGATTTCGAACGACATACATTCTTTTCTGTTTGGAAATGGATTTCTGGATCGGAAGCAACGAGAGGAAGACGAGAGGAAGAGGGAGACGAAAGACGAAGAAAGCACTCGGGATCTTTTTTCTTTTTGTGTAGTGAGTGGCATGTTGCCAAACTTTCGGGAAGGGCAGAAGCTTTTTATTTGGGAAGGGGAGGAAGTCGTTGTTCTTCCGAGTGCTTTTTTGCTTTTTGCTGTCGCTTTCCCGAGAGACGGACACAAAAATGGTTCTATACCCCAACGAGGTAACGCGGGTTTTTTGCTGCTGCTGCTGTTGATTTTGTTTCTTTTTCTGTATTTCGATCTCGCAAGGCTCCTTGCTGGAGGGTGGAGATGGGGTCATGTTTGTTGTACGAGACCATTCTTGTTAATTATTTTTGTATGTCGAGACCTTGATTAACTCTTTTGAACAGAGCGAAGGAAACTATGGGAGTTTTTGTAATTAGTGTGAGGTGGTGATATGATGCATTTCAACTTGGCTCCTATGCGTGCGTGCGTGTGTGTACATGTGTTGGGTGATGTTCAAGGGTGTGCTTTATGGAATTTGACTTCCAAGTTTCGAGGTGCTCGACTCGTGATTGCTATTCTGCAGTAGTGCGCCTGATAGGCGAAGACCATTTCTCTTTCTTGTCTCGTCAGATGGTGTGCAGTCGGCTCATATGTTATCAGCTTGTAGAAAGATGTGAAAGCCTTTACTTGAATGGAATGGGATTGTGTTATTCTTTTGATCAATTCTAGGCGATTGGTATATGGCTCTCGGTTATGTTATATGTTTGATAAACACCTCACCGGTGTCGGTGATGATTGAACATAATGCTGGCGCTGTTCTGTTTGCTTTCTTCGATCTGAGTTGGCTGTATGTTGGGGCTGTGCTTACAGTCTATATGTTTGTGTATCTAGGCCATGTCATTCGATTTCGTCCTGGCTTGAGTTTCTGAACGCACTATCGTCTTTAATCAACATCACTGTGGACGTATGATTTGGGTATCATTCCGGACGATGAAGAAATAGACCTAACATACGTCTTGATAGCCAGATCAACAATTATATCAATCCGATGGACAATGCAATCGAAGAAAATGATGTCGTACTCGCACCCAACTCTAACCCTAGGAATTGAAACCACAGACAGTTGACTGCAAGATCTAACGTAATGGGTTGATGGCAATCATTCGACTGTTATCTCATGTAGCAGAGGCATAATACAAGAGCGCCCCTCCAAGCATGCTCCGGAAATTCTTCCTCGAGACACACGTTTCCTCACATCATTCCAGAAATCACAATATTCCACTTCGCTCAGGCTCTGCGGCAAAATTGCCAATGTCGACAACGCCACCCGGCGTAAGAAAAGCTTAGGGACCCTTGACAGGATCAACCCCAAGGAACTGCAGATCTCTCGCAAGCTTTTGCATCAACGTCACATTTTGGCTTTCGAGGCTTGCTACAACGATTTTTTTTGGTGGCATCTGGAGGCAGGCAGGAGGCACCAAGACTGACCTCACTTCTCCATGGCGATCTCACGGTAGGCTGCCCTAACAGCAACAGCATGGGACGGGCTTTGCATGGAGAGTTTTCCAGATCTGCAAGCACAGCATCCTTCCAGAACGCTTTCCTCCGATGTCCGGAGGGTCGGTTCGCAGGCAGACTGGGTTCGTGCGGACCGCTGACACATCGGAAACCAGCTCTGGCGTCGGATGTTGGGAGCACGAGCAGACGAGTAACGGCAGTGAGAGCATGGTCCGGGGCTACGCCCGCAAGGGCCCTTCTTTGGAGCCCCGATGACGGCGCTGTGTGTCGTGGTCATGTTCGAGCAATTATTCTGTGCAAGGCCAGGCGGTTTTGGATATTGAGTTATGAGTCTAAGCTAAGTGTTTTGATCTTTCTTTTGCCTTTCTTCTTACTATTCTTGTATTACTCCACTGCTTTGCTGTTCGTCTTTTGACTATCGCGTTGCGCTGATCGTTCACGTTGCTTGCGCCTGTACTTACATTCTGGACTGTGGAAACATAGCTGGACTGTACCACTTGGGATTTGCTAAGAGAAGAGAAGAAAGGTCTTGGCATAAAAGGTGGAATGGCGAACAACACCATGGCGGAAGAACGGGACGACTACAAAGCTGGCTACACGCCTTCGACTGAAAGCGATGTGCATCGCGACCACCGCTCGGACACGGAGAAGTATGGCAACGCGGACGCTGGTGAACCGCGTGGATTTGATGGACTTGCCCAGGACAAAGGCGAGGTTTTCGGCGATGAGACCAACAAGCAAGTCAAATACCGGACTATGGAATGGTGGCATGCGGCTCTTGTCATGATCGCGGAGACTATCAGTTTGGGCATCCTGTCTTTGCCATCATCCATGGCAGGTCTCGGTCTGGTTCCTGGCGTCATCTTGATCATTGGACTCGGAGCTGTGTCGACATATACGGGAATCGTCTTCTGGCAATTCAAACTGCGCTACCCACATGTGCACAACATCGCCGACGTGGGCGAGATCTTTGCAGGACCGATAGGTCGCGAAATCGGCGGCTTCTTACAGACCATCTACTTGATCTTCATCATGGGAAGCCACCTGTTGACCTGGACGATCGCCATGAACACCATCACCGGACATGCCACGTGCACCATCGTCTGGAGTGTAATTGGCCTCGTCCTGCTCCTCGTGCTCACCTTCCCACGCACCCTCAAGAATGTCTCCTACCTCTCCATCTTCGCCTTCATCTCGATCTTCGCCGCCGTCATGGTCACCATGATCAGCGTCGGAATCTCGCGCCCAGACCCAACCGTTTACGCGACGAGAACCGTCAGCTTCGTCTCGGCCTTCGGCTCCGTCATGAACGTCATTTTCGCCTTTGGCGGCCACGTCGCCTTCTTCTCCTTCATCTCCGAGCTCAAGGACCCGCGCGAATTCCCCAAAGCCCTTTACACGCTGCAGATTGTCAACACCACGCTGTACGTGATCGCCGCAGTCGTGATCTACCGCTTCGCAGGACCGAATGTTGCTTCGCCGGCGCTGGGCTCGGGCTCGCATATCATGCGCAAGGTCACGTATGGCATTTCGATTCCGACGATCATCATCGCGGGCGTGATCTACGGGCACGTGGCGTCGAAGTACATCTACGTGCGTCTGTTTCGCGGAACGCGCCATCTGCACGAGCGCACTTGGTTGTCATACGGCACTTGGGTTGGCATCTTGTTTGTTCTTTGGACTATCGCGTGGGTCATCGCCGAGAGTGTGCCTGTTTTCAACAACCTCGTCGGTCTGATTGCAGCGCTTTTCGCTAGCTGGTTTACGTATGGACTGGCCGGCTTCATGTGGATCTTCCTCAACTGGGGCGGCCTGAGCAAGAACTGGAAGAAAATCACGCTGACTGTCGTGAACGTTCTCATTTTTGCTCTCGGAGCGGCGTCGTGTGGGCTTGGGTTGTGGGCAAGTGGGCTCGCCATCTCGAAAGACAAAAGTGGCGCGAGCTGGAGTTGCGCGGATAATGGAGTGTGAAGGGGGTTTGAAAGATTTGAGCTATTTGATCTAAAGAAGTGGCCCGATAGGACCCACCATACCATGGCCTTCGAGAGTGCGAAGCGACTTCTTCGCTTCGAATATGCCACCGCCAAAGCGAAACAGCTGCTCGCTGGCGGCCAGTGGGAGGCCCACTGTGCCCTTCCTCTGAGCCTGGCCGAGTACTTGCGAAGAGCACGTACATGCCTTTGAAGTCTCGTAGTAATTCGGAATGACATATCCCGTCAACGGCCGGCGTCTCATCCATCTGAGATCGCGCGCGGCTATGGCGTCTGACCGACCAGCTGCAGTGGTTTGCAACAGGCTCGTGTCCAACGGAACACGGCACGCTGGCGGCGCGGAAGAAGCGGAATGTATGGCACCGGGGCAACAGTTCGCTGCCAGTCTCTAAATTTTAAATGTTAATGACATGAACTCTCACTCGACTCTGAATATGAAAATAAACTTACTGTGATTTATTGGTGGTACTGTGGCGTGTGACTTGAAACGGCATCTTCAGAGTTTAATGCCGTTTGATGCCAACGATGCGCGTGAAGACAGGCGAATGCCCTCGACGAATTGTTTGAAGGTTGGAATCGCTCGTTTCTGCTCGAGGGTCTGGATGGTTTGGTAGAGGATGAGCCCTGAGGCGTAGAGCATAAGGTAGTCCATGGCGGAGGTATCGTCTGTGGTGATTATAATTGGTTTCTAAAAGAAGTGGCGCACTCGCTTGTCCGTGTGGTTATGGATAAATGGTTAAGGACGTTTTGAACTCTGCGGAAGATATGGCAGTTTATTATTCCTTCTCAAAGACGTGGTAGTCACACGATCCAGTGTTAGTGCGATATGGTGTGCTGATATGCGGTCTTGCGTAGGATTTCGTGACGATGGCGCAATATTTGTCTAGCTGGGCAGTCATATATCTCACGCTCGGAATCCCGCGGGATGTCAGGCTCAAAGCTACCATGGGTAGATGTTGTAAGCAAGGTCACATGATAGAGTATACATCTTGGACGCCAGGTGATGCCTGTGTGTACTCGTCGGACAGCTTCCTTGCTGTAAGAGGACGAGTGGCGGCTGGCGAAGGATCTGGGGCTGTTCTATTTCAAGCGAATACGGCACACAAGGCTGAGGAATAAGCTTCGAGTCGTGGCCAGAGCGTTTGGTGGACAGCATTGGTCTAGCTCGCATGTTCAATTTCCCCTTGGCTGTCAAGCGCCCTCGTTATCGAAGGCAATGGCCGTGTCGCGCAGGCCGATTGTTCTTGTGCCACGTCAAGTCCTGCTTGCACGTGTCTGGTGGCTTGTGGCTTGCGTACCACTGCCGCCTACCTGCAAACCTACTGGCGTAAGTGACTCTCTCGTCTCTTTCCTTCACTAACTTTCCTGCGACTCTCGCTGTCTCCTTGTCGTGAATCAGCACTGAAACGCTGCGTCTTTCCCGGTCTCAAGGCTGCCCGCCATGGACATGTGATCTTCTGGAGTGCCACTCCTCCATCCAATATGGCACGACGATAAGCCAGATCGCTGCTACGAATCCTCGACTGCTCGCCAGTCACGGGTGGTATCGGGCGACCTGATTGTCATAGCTGTTCACGGCCTTTCACATCCTGCGACTACCAACATTGCATACTGCTAGCACTTCAAGCGCCAACATGGCTCCACCGCCACGCTCCTTCTTCTCGCAGTTTGCTGCGAGCGAGTTGAAGCCAGCATCTACTGACTCAACTACAACCGCACATGCGCATCTAGCAAAGGGGCCCACCACGACATGGCATCAAATGGCGGAACTTAGTCAGACTCAACACGAGGGCGCTTCAGCAAGCATGAGCAATCTTTCTTTTTACCAACGCCATTTTACCAAACCCATTAATAGCAGTCCTGGAAAGCCACAACATGAGAGCGACAGATCTCTCTCGCTTCGGTCACGCGGCTTCTTGATCGCCACATTGGTTATGCTACTCATATTGCTGGGCATAATTGGTGCTGCAGTAGGTGTGACTCTGTCCCGCTCTGTACGCCATCGCCACGAGGCCACAGCCAAAGATCCCTCGCCAATACGCCTTGCACTGGATGTCAACTTCCCAGATCCAGCACTATACCTGTACGACAAGACATGGTATGCTTATGCCACGAATAATGCTGCTGGCATCCTCGGGGATCCAGCGAACGCTCCAAGCCACAGGGATGGCATATCGAACATCCAGGTGGCCACCTCAACGAATTTTGTGAATTGGACTCTGCTTGACTCAACTCACGATCCATTGCCAACAGTCGGCGCCTGGGCTATTCAGGGTCATAATAACTCCACGCATCCACCCGTACCACGTGCCAACGTGTGGGCCCCGAGCGTTACCAAACAGCAGTCAGAGGATGGGAAGTACATCATGTACTACGCAGCAGCACGCAACAGGCTATCCCATCCAGGGAGTGATCCTGAACCCCATCATTTAGCCATAGAGCCTGTTGTATTGCCTGGCCACCCAGTGCCACATTGTATTGGAGCAGCTACCGCTTCATCGCCACAAGGACCATTCGAACCTCTCCCTACGCCCATCGCCTGTCCAATATCCGAGGGCGGCGCCATTGACGCCGCCGCTTTCACCGACGACGACCTAACTCCATACCTTCTCTTCAAAGTCGACGGGAACAACATCGGCCACGGCGGCGAATGCGGCAACATCGTGCAACCACGCGTCAACACGCCCATTATGCTGCAGAAACTCCAAGCAGACGGCACTTCACCCGATGGCGCCCCAGTACCAATCCTCAACCGCACCGCCGCAGACGGCCCTCTGGTCGAAGCGCCTGAGCTGATTCGCTCGCACGAAGGAATCTACTTCCTTTTCTTTTCGTCCGGGTGCACGCGTAATCCCAGCTACGATCTCAAGTACGCCACAGCAGACAACATCACAGGGCCGTATACGCGAGCTAGTGCACCGTTGCTATTGACTGGCGATTGGGGTCTTCATGCGCCTGGGTCGGCGGGTCTGTTTCCGGCTGGCAAAGGGCAGTGGAATTTGGTTTTTCATGCACGCGTGCAAGGAAGGATCAGGGCGATGTTCACGGGGCGGCTGGAGCTGAAAGGACGTAGAGCGGAGTTCGTGGCGCCGGGGCATGAGTGAGTGTGTTTTCTCAGCGATGCGAGTGTCGGCATATATTCATTAGCGTGGCGTTGGGACGGTTTGCTTCGGGTTTCCTAGTGCTATTTCTACAAGTCCCATTGATGCTTAAAAACAGACAATCAAGGCTCTGTCCTGTCCGAGTATCTGAGTGTCCCTACAATGCCTCGTGTTTCGCGGTAGGCCTTTGTGCAAGTATCGCCCGCGATGGATGTTGTGTTGGGGCAGTGTCGACCACACAAGTAGATATATAACCATGCCTGTCGTTGAAATACCCATCATATCTCAACAACTAGCACGCCGAGACCATCGACCTCGAGAGCAAATTGAACCTTCCCTGCCATTGAGATGCGCTTCCCCTCTCACGAGCGGGTACGCTTCCTCTATCAACCATGTGAGTGAATACGGCCTTGCCTGCCATTGAGATGCTCTTCATATCTCGTGTGCTGATGTGCTATGACTATCGGCTATGGCAATCGATGTAGCCTCGCTTACCATCGAGACATTCTACATTTCTCAGCAGCAACTATGCCGATTTCATCACGCATGCGAGCATGTCAAGCCTTGACTGCCACGGAGATGCTCTTGAAGAAATTTCACATAGTGTCACGCAGTAGGAAGAAATTCTCATGAAGTCTGATTCCGCGTTTCTCATTAGGTAGGTGTACGGAAGCATCGCAGGGCAAAGAGTATAGTCCTTTTTTTACGCCCAGCTATCTATCCATCCCGAGGATACATAGTTTTCCACAGCTCGGTACCTCGCAGCGTCAGAGTCCGCTTTGGCGGGCTCTCGCTACTAGTCTCTGCGCTCGCGACCCTCTTTCTTCCGCTTGCCAATGGACTGACGGAGTCGTCGGCTTCCCGAGAATCGACCTCTTCCCTTCCAGATAGATCGGCAGCTGACAGGTTTGACTGGTCGTAAGTTGAGCAGCCCATCATGCTGGCCAGAAAAGCGCTCTCGTCGCTTTGGAAGTCGTCATAGTACAGACTGTATGTACGGATGGCCTCACCAATGCCTTCGCCAAAAGAATCTCTCCGCTTATCGCTGCCTGAATCGTTTGCAAGATCGGGAATCTGACTGTGAGAGCAAGGGTACTGTTAGCAAAGCAAGGAAGCATTGTGAAGCCGCTATCCCCACTTAGCGTTCGCTACCTGCCTTTCCTCGTCCCACGTGTTTCCTCCACCCTCTTTGATCAGCTCGATCGGATTGACTGTGGTTGTATTGTTGTTGAGGGAGGGCGCATCGAGCATCTCCAAATCAGGCATCGGCTCATCCGGCGCTTGCTCAGGCTCCCGACAAACAGCCTCAACGTAGTCGCCCTTGAGATCGTCACGCACGTAGACGGCGAAGGTAGGAGTGCCGTGCTGCCACTTGTCGGCGTAGAAGATCTCCTGCAGCTGGCTATTGGGGACCTCCGTGACGCTTTCGTCGTTGTAGTTGCGCCAGATGTCCTTTTCGAAGTCGTGAATGCTAGTCCAGTAGTGGCCAGAGCTCGGCCCGCCGCGATGGAAAAAGACAGCATATAGCCTGTATTTCTTCTCCTTGAAGTCATCGAATGTGCCGGTCAACCTGTCCTGCAATTTGCGAGCTTCACCGTCTAATGCGGTCAGGCGCTCGGCTTGGAACGCAGAATCAGCCTTGAGTGCCGCGGAGAGAGTCGAGTCGCCCTCGATTTCCTCTTCTTCGAGCGCCCAAAGCTCTTTGTTGACTTCCTCAAGATCTTGAAGGTATTTGGCAGTTTCTAGCACTGCTGTAGGCCCGTCGACGCCGATTTCGGTTGATTTTAGAGCTTTCTGCTCCTTGCTGATCTCCGACAGCTGTTTCCGCCACCCCCAGGCGGACCGTCTCCTCTCGAGGACCGCCTGGCTGCCCTCGCAATAGCGATCCAGGTATAGCTCGTCCTCCAGCCGCAGAGGCATGTCGGACTTGAAAGCGCCCTTCTCTTTGCTGAAACCAATGCGCGGCATGTTGATTTGAATGAGAGGTGGCAATTCGACAATGCTCCTGTACTGCTGCTTCTCTGAGCCCTCCGTTACCATTTGTGGGTCGAAGTAGTCATCAAGCGCCGAGTAAAGAGTGGTAGGCTCTGTTGGTACGTTGAGTTGGATGCTGGAGTCGGAAATAAATTCTGGCTTCGAAGATGAAGCGGCTGACAGAGTAGTCTGCGACATTCCAATGGCAAAGAGGTCACGCAAGGCATCTTTTTGCTCACCTCTATTATCGGCACCTGTAGGTTGCATGCCAGCGCGGAGACGTTGTGTGATACTGTCGTGTACCTCGGTCACGTCTTGCTGTTGCGTCGCCTTCGCCTGCGCTTGACGAAGTGTATCCGAGGTGGTTGTTGAGAAACGACGAGCCGGTAGTGAAGGTGGCGCAGGTCCATCCGTGGAAGTATCTGCAGGCTTCTGTCCGGGCGAGGCTGGCGGTGTGGGTGGCATCTCACTACCATTCATTTTGACGTCTTCGGCAAGCGTTTCGCTACTAGCACGGGACTGGCCTGCGTCGGACTTCTTGGTCTCCTCTTCACTTCCGTTCTTGGGTGCATCTGGCTGGACGGCGCTATCGTCGATCGCACTCTCGGCGTGTTTCCGCTGTTCCTCGAGTTGAGCAAAATCTTTAGGATCGAGGAATGCACGACAGACTAGGTCTTGCTCCGGTTTGACTGCAGGTCCACAATCCTTCACCATGCGCTCAAACAGATGGCGCAGTTCGTCTGCGAATTTTTGTCCGCCTAGAATCTCCTGAGTGGATACTCGGCGCTGGCCCACACGCTCCAGCTTCTCTTGATTCTCCGTTGTATCCATCTTGTATTTATCGTAATCGGTCACAATATTTCGCAGTGGCTTGAGGCTGAAGTAATATTGGAGGAGGCTGTTAAGATAGCATGTGTTGCCGTGACTGACCAGACCAACGGGCCACGTCTCTGGGGCATGTCCGGTGCTGGCAGATGCTGACGGGCCGGCCAATGCCTTGTGTACCGCAGAGATAGCTTGTTCGGTTTGCTCGCTCGGTTTACTCTCACGGGCACCTGCAAAGATCTGCGGCCACAGACTTCCGTCGACAGTTTCCAGTGCGGCCTCGACTCCGAGGAGCCTGAGGGCCTCGTCGACATTCATCGATGTTTGGTTGTTCTCGTCGCCTGATAGCCAGTTGTTGAGATAATTGCTTTTGCGTTCACGCGCGATAATCGATACCGCTTTTCGCCCGATCTCTTCAAGATCTTTGTTGCCCTCGGTCTGCGTGCAATGTTAGCGGGATGTTGTGGCGCGACTTCTGCTTGTTCTCCACGCGCGTGGGGCAGGCAAGTGCTTTTGTGTTCGCCACCAGCGAGGAAGGTGTTTTACTTACCCGCAGAGAGAAAATCGTGACGACAAAAGAGTCGTCCGTTTCAGGTCCCAGACCATTGCCAAGCCACGCATATGCCTCTTGCGCTGTTTCAATCGTCTGTTGCGATGCGTTTATCAGCAACTTTGACCCTCTTCGTCGTCCAATCCGACCCAGCATTTCGCGCGCCTTTTCCTGCTCCTGAGCGCCCAAATCTGCATGTTGCGCCTGAAACATGTTGTAGATCCTGTCGTCGTCGGCCGCGCCGCCATCCGAGGGTAGGTGGAAGTATCTGTACGCCTCCGAGAGGTCGCGGCGACTGACGAGCCCTTTGCTTTCGAGCATGGTCGTCTTGAGCTGTAGCTCTTCCGAGCCACGTTGTTTTGCAATTGACTGGATGCACTCGTAGTAGTAGGGCTCATTCAGAGCATCGCATTGGACTTGTCTCTCGTATGCGAAATCCACTAGGCTGTCAGCGAAATCGGAAAGAGCGCCCAAGCTGGCAAAATAGCTGTGACAGAGAGATCAGTATTTGGCTCACTAGCACGATCTTCCAAATGCGCATTTTACTTACGACTCAAGCTCGTTTTGCACGTTTGTCCGACGTAGGGAGGTCAATCTCAGATCTGCAGGGATCCGTTAGTGGCGTGTTCAGAGCAACATAAACACAGCACAACAAAGTAATCAACAAAAGCCAAGCCGAGTGGCGCGGATGCCACTACACCAAGCGTGAGAAACTTACAGCCTTGTGTTCCCAACAGCCTTTCAAGATCTCTTTGAGCTGTTGACCAACCCTCTCCCGCCACAGGATTCACTATGTTCATCTCGTCGGCGGTCCTCCACGCCAACGCAAGTAGCTCCATTTCCCAATCCTCCAGGAGTTCTCTCGCACTGCTGCCGTCTGCGCCCAATCGATCCTCAATTAGAGTTGGGCTCGGAAGCGTCCAGCTCCCTTCTTCCTCCTGCAACCCGTTAATTTCCGAAGCATTCATGTGGTATACTGCATCTCTTACATTGTATCGGAAACCGAGCTTTTGTAGCAAATCCCGACAGTCCCGTCCATGCAAACCATACGCTTCCATAAATCTCTTGTTGTTCGCAGGAAACACTCTCTTATCATGCTCGGGTTTCAGAGCGTCTTTGATGTATCTCCTCAGTCTCGTCAAAGCATCTACTGGCGTTGCTAGGCGTATACCCTCTCTTTCAGGATCGTCTTGCACGACTGCATCGAATCTTGCGCGAAGTTTTGAGGTATCCGTCAAAAGGTTCCTCTCCGGCGCGCTGATCCTTGGTAGTTTGAAGGTGGTCGTCAATAGAGCTTGGCACGTTGCATTTGAGCACTGCCAGCCGTATCTGATGTGCGCATGGCCGGTATCGTCGAGCCCATCCGCGCGCTGGAAATGATGGAGCTGCTTTTCTGAGGTAGGGCATGGCTCGGTTGCTTGTTGGTAATTCAGCCTGATGTCTACATGCAGTCTACACTTCTTGCACACGACAGCAAGTTTGTAGTTTGATGAGGCATCAGGGCGTGCGTCAAGCGGCGGCGTAACACTCTGATTATGTTTGACGGTGTAGTCGTGCTTGCAGGCATCTCTATGAGGCGCTGGCGCCTGACCCTCGCCGACCAGAGGAGGATGGGTCGTGAGGATGTTGCCTCCGATGTTCTTTTGAGGATCAAATTGGAGGAAATCGCCTAGGAGCTTTGGCGCAGTCTTGCCTGGACCATTTACGTGGATGATTGACATCGTTCGTGTACCGTAGTGTATCCGCAACTCTTTCTTAAACTCGTCCGCTTGTCGTAGATATGCCGGTGTATTATGCTTTGGTATGTTTGATGACGTGGCAGTGCAACGTAGAATAGGCGTATGTAACAAGGCGATTCATAAATCCTCACGCCGTAAATGCAAAGCGAATGAAGTGACTGCCTTGGAGGCCGTCAGTCGCGAAGAGCACAAGACACAGGTACCAAGCTGCCGAAGCGCTCGCGCTCACTTCGTCATTCTAGACACGAGCACTTTAATGTGGCTGTTACTTGTGGCTGAGGTCACAAGAAGTGGCGTTGCTCTTACTGTAGCAGGTTCGAAGCCGCGGCCCGCTTGCGGACCGTCCGCCCTTTCGCCGCCGAGGCTTTGCACCTCCATCCCAAGAGCATCATTGCGCTTCGACTCCAAGCAGATATCAACGAGCGCTACCATCCGCGCCGTCTCGTGCGGTCTCTATTAGACAAAAGAAATATCCTCTGCCATTCAAGCTATCTTGCTTTCTCACACTAGAGCCACGACGCCCGCAAAAATGGCCGAAACTCTGGATCAGCGCACCGACGATTATCACCCCCATGACGCTCTCGGGAATGCAGTCAAGGCCACCACCATATCGGGAGGAGCAGGATTGTTCATCAGCACAATCCAGAACACGCTCACAAAACAAAATGCTGGAGCTTGGGGCGTTTTCACCCGCTCGGGAAGCACCATTGGCATCTTTGGTATGCGTTGAGAAAGACCCGGAGGCATGAGATTGGGAGAAAGGACGGCACTGACTGCTTGCGCAGCTGCTATGGGCGGAGCATACATGTTCACCAAGGACGCCGCGGCAAACCTCAGAAAGAAGGACGACTCGTACAACAGCGCGATCGGAGGTGCCTTCGCTGGGTCAATGCTTGGTCTCAAATGTGCGTGGACTTGGATCTCGAGCTTTACGCGCTTCGCCTTGCAGATACTGACACGTGACCAGTCCGCTCTGCACCCGCAGTCTTCGGCTACGGCGCTGCCCTCAGCGTTGTCCTTGCCGCATTCACATTCACTGGCGGCAAGTTGACCGGTTACGAGAGGGACCCGACCGTCGACGAGGTCTCACGCAAAGAGTACCTGAGGAAGAACAGGAGGAGGCCAGTTGATGAGATCGTGAACGAGCTTGGTGAGGGCAGAGGTATGCATATGCTGTCCAGAGGTGTTGCGCGAGAGGCTGAACATGGCTTGCTAACTCGTACGCAGGAATCACTGCTCCCGGTTACGAGGAGCGCAGGGCCCAGCGCATTAAGGCCAACTACGGCATTGACGTGCCGGTCGCCGCTTCATCGTAGATATGTAACATACACACAACAATACTATTCCCCATGTTCAAATGTACTCGCTTTCCTACGGCTTCTTCTACGTCATGGCTCCCGTTCCCAGCTTAAGAAGAACATGACTTTCAACCTTGAATATCACAGTCGAACAACAGCACAGCTGCTTCGATGCATGCTCGTCTCTCTGGAGAGTGGATCCTGTGCACGACATATGGGAATGCATATTTGTGCCGCTTCCTTGGGTCTGGGCTCAGTGCATCCGAGCAACTGCTTGGTCAAATCAGTACAACTCTGGTATTACCTCTGTTATTGTTATAATCACCAAGCATTGAAGATTCATTAGCTCTCAAATTGTGTCACTGCTCACGCATTGGCCCGAGTCAAGACGGTCGTATAAATTTCTGCGTCTGCCATGACATTGTGCAATTCGGGTCTTGAATGCATGCATGACATTGACTTATCCTAACCCTACTTCGATCCTGGTCTACCACTTCACTAACTTGCAATCATTGGAGACCATAGGACATGTAAATTTATACTGTACCAATTTTTCTCAATTTCTTATCACACATGAGAGACATGATGACAGATACAACAGACTCGCCATAGCCTAGCATGCTTGCTGGATCCAAACAAGGCGACGGCGCTGCAAGGCAAAACAAGCGGAAGATGGAATCCGATGCATACACTGGTCATTATGGTAGGTCACGGAACTCGTTTCCCGAAGCATGCCAGTTCTCACTCATATAGTCTTGCTTTCCGTGTTCGAGCCTCCCTTTCTAGATCGAACTAGTTGGCAGTCTACCATAATGACCATACACCACGATCGCAACGTGCATATGAGCTTGCGTGAGGATAGCACTTGCATGGCCATCTCACTCCTGAACACGCCTTTTTACAACGCTCCGATAGATACTTAATGATGATGCTTCGGAAGCCGGTGATCGTGAGTTCCTAATGCTCAGCAGGACAAGACCTAGTCTACTAACTACCACGTAGCAACCACCTCACTTCTATACAAGTATAGTTACCAAGAACTAGTCCTCCTTGATACACCCCATCTAGTCGCCCTCTACTCGGCGAAATGATTATCCAGCATCCGTCTCGATTCGGAGAGAGATCCACCTCCCTGAGCTCCCATGGGGACTCTCCACCAACTCCAGTCCATGATTACGTCTTTCGGCGTCCCAGATAATCCGGCAATTGCACATCTTTACTCAAGAAAGCTGACCTCGGATCATCGTATTTCCTCCGGCACGCTTCTTCTACGGCTGACGGCGACAACGCCAATTGATAGCCAGCCGTTTGTCAAATAATACGGGGCCTCCCCACAAAACGCCTCCCGCTCACTCGGGTGAACTTTCCGAGCCTCCGGTCGCTTCTACCTTAAGGAGTTGTCTGCGAGTGACCAGCAACGATCGACGCGCATGTCGGCGACTGAGCAGGACATACAAATGACTGACATGGCTTCGAGAGAGTCGGAGCCTTTGCTGTATACGGAGGGTAGGTGAGCTTCAATCCATCATCACGACATCCTTGCCATCAAGCACCTGCTGCCTACTCCCTCTTTCGTCCTCCTTGTCGACAACTATCGCGTCGAGGAAACGCCGTCACGCGCCTGAGTTGTTGTACCGCTTTGCTGTTATCGGATCCCGCGGAGTTTATTCCCTTCCACGATGGCGCTATTGAAAGACGAAGATATGATCGATGCTAAGAAGATTGAAGACACGAACGAAGACGTGGTACTTGGAGATCGATCCCTATTCGACCCAGTTGAGCCGTACTGCGCACCTGGATTCAAGGGTATCTTTGCCTCTTACTATGTCGCGCTCTGTGCCCTCTTCTCCGCTCTTGGTAAGTTCGCAAGCTTCAGATGTACCACCAACAATGTCACTAACATGATCTAGGTGGACTCCTCTTCGGTTATGACCAGGGTGTGGTCTCTGTCATCCTTGTGATGCCGCAATTCTTGGAACGCTTCCCTGAAGTCGGCGATGGTGGAGGATTCTACAAGGGCCTTATGACTGCGATGATCGAGCTCGGCGCCTTGATTGGTGCTCTCAACCAGGGATGGATCGCGGACAAGCTGTCCCGAAAGTACTCGATTGTGGCAGCCGCCATCGTCTTCATCATTGGTGGAGTCCTGCAGACTGCCGCTGTGGACTACGCTATGCTCACTTTCGCCCGCTTCTTCGGAGGCCTAGGGGTGGGAATGCTGTCCGCCGTTGCACCACTGTACATTGCGGAGATCTCGCCGCCGGAAATCCGCGGCACTCTGCTAGTGCTCGAGGAGTTGAGCATTGTGACTGGCATTGTCATTGCATTCTGGACATCATATGGAACACTGTACATTGCCAGCGAATGGTCGTGGCGTCTTCCTTTCCTCATCCAGATCATCCCTGCCCTTGTCCTGGGCGTTGGCATCGTCTTCCTCCCATTCTCTCCCAGATGGCTCTGCTCGAAAGACCGCGATGACGATGCGCTTGCTGCTCTCTCTAAACTTCGTCAACTTCCCCCTACCGATCACAGGATTCTGCGCGAGTGGTTCGACATCCGTGCTGAAGTTGCGTTACACGCTGAGATCAGCGCCGAGAGACACCCGCACCTGCAAGAGCGTACGGTTGGCAACAGGATCAAGCTTGAGGTCGTCAGCTGGATAGACTTGTTCAAGAAAGGCTGCTGGCGTAGGACTTTCGTTGGATCAGGGCTCATGTTCTTCCAGCAGGTGAGTTTCACATCTCCCTTTACAAGGAAACAATTAACACCTTGTCTAGTTCGTGGGTATCAATGCTCTCATTTACTATTCGCCGACGCTTTTCGAGACCATGGGCCTTGAATACAACATGCAGCTCATCATGTCTGGTGTACTCAACTGTGTCCAGCTCGTGGGTGTAGCAAGCTCTCTTTGGAGCATGGACCGCGTCGGCCGACGTCCGTTGCTCCTTTGGGGTAGCTTGATCATGTTCGTCTCTCATCTTATCATTTCGGTTCTGGTTGGAAAGTACTCGCACGACTGGCCTTCCTACCGCCCAGAAGGCTGGGCCAGTGTAGCCATGCTTCTTGTGTACATGCTCGGATTCGGCGCTTCATGGGTAAGACATCACCTCAGCTTGCACTGTCAACATCCGCTAATGATTTCCAACAGGGCCCCGTCCCATGGGCAATGCCATCCGAAGTGTTCCCGTCCACCCTTCGTGCTAAGGGTGTCGCGTGAGTCTACTCTGCCCTTCTCTTTATTCATCAGCATTCCGCTAACACATACTTACAAAGATTCTCGACCTCCTGCAACTGGCTCTTCAATTTCATCATTGGCCTCATCACACCACCACTGGTTGAAAACACCGGCTTCGGCGCGTACGTTTTCTTCGCCGTGTTCTGCCTGCTTTCGCTCTTCTGGGTGTACTTTTTCGTCCCTGAGACGGCTGGTAAGACGCTCGAAGAGATGGATAACGTCTTTGGCGACGATAGCTCTGCTGGCGAGGAGGCCAGGCGGGAAAGGATTGAGCAGGCCATTGCGGCTAGGATGAATGGGCATTAGGCATTTGATACTGCGCAAGCATAGTCTATAGGTTGCATATTCAATTTACTTTTTCAAGTTGCTTTGGTGGCGCGCTCTCGCGGACCTTGAATCGCGTCGTGGACTGTTGGAAGTCAAATCTCTCGATGGAGCAGCACGAGGGTATCACTATTTGCGTATGATGTTATTGTTCTCGCACAGCACGGATTCCAGTGATTCTAGACAATCTCTCAATGCTAAGTGTCTCCTGGGCAACTGATCAGGATGAGACCTCGGCAGGCCCTTGTCCAGCGCTTCAAGGAGTTGCTTTTCCATGGAGGATTCGAAGGTTCACCAAGGTGGTATGTCCTTAGTCAAGGGTCAGCGAAAGGGCGAAGAGTTCCTTCACGCCGCATGCACGGCGCGCCCTTCACCGCTCTTCGATACATCACCACGACAAGAAGATAATTGCAAATGTTACAGAGTCTGTGGCACATTTCGACGCATCGCTTGGCATATCCTGATGGTCCATCTCACGTCGTCTGCACGTTTCGAATGCTGGTCGGTCGTACAGATAGAGTTGCAAGATTGTAACAGCATACCCGCAGTTAGATGGCCTGCAGAAGACATGACTCTCCAGTCACACGAGCGGCTGATCTGGCCAATACCAAAAAAAGATTGACAGCCGCGCAAAAACATTGCAACGGCAAGGCTAATGCACGTCGATATTGAGGCACAGCTTCACGGCGTTGTTGGATCACTCCGCACAAGCACGCACACACGGAGCCACCGTGAGGCTTCGGGCGTCGCGTCAAGAAGCATTCGAAGGGTCTCGTGCACACAAGCGCCATGCAAGTACTCACAGTTCTCCCATCGTCTGTACGGCTATACACACATGTCGGCTTGCATATCTGCACGAGCGCAAGAGTGAAGACGGGATCTTGCAGCGCTTTCAGCCATTTCGAAGCTTTGGCAGGCGAGGCAGGCTAAATGTTCCGCCAAGCATGGGATCAAGCATCTGGATCTCCAATAGCGAGGGCAAGACCAAGGGACACCATGAAGTCGCCTCTGGTGGCGTCTGCCTCACGCGAGACACAGCACCGTAATTTAATCGTTTCGAGACGAAGATGGCGCTCCTCCAGAGAGCGGGGAACGTGAGGGGACAAGGATGGCACTTGCAGTCGCATGCAGGCCATCTACTGTATATGAGTTGAAAGATCGCGGCACCTTTTCCACCGGTTGTTGGCCATGATAATGCTGCCTCCCTTTTCATCAGCCAATATACCCCAGCACCGATATCTCACTATCGTTATGACCTTTGCCGTTGGACACACTAGACCCGCGGCTATCTAACCGGAGCCCGGAGTTGCTCCACAACATCGTTGAAAGCTGACCCCTTAGAGGCTCCCACACGCCAAAACTGGGTCCCCTTGGTCTCTGCCAGCCTCCAGTGCCGGCCAGCCCCTGCCCCGCTGTGGTGCAAGTGTGAAGAAAGCTCGAGCGTGAGAAAGGGAGGGGTGGGAGGAAATTGGAAAAATGGCTGAGGCCATGATGCTTAGTGGGTGGGAGGGTTCCAGCAGCATCCTCGCCCAGGAACGTTTGATAATTCAGCAGCGAGTCCGGCAGCGGCTGCGAGACAAGCAGCGTGCACGAGAGTTTGAGGCCGAGCAAAGTGACTGGCTGGAACAAAGTGTTTACCGGACCGCAACTAAGGCCAGCACCGACACTACGGCTTCGGTGACGAGCGAAGTCTCACGTGCATCCACAGAAAGCGCAGCCAGCTATTACTTCAGCAGCAATAGCGGCCGCGATCACACTCGCGACAATACCAGTGCCTGGCGCAGGGGAGATGTCGCAGGGCAGGTACCGGCGTTTCAATCCGATATGATGCAGACTCCTCGCACTGTCTCCAACAACACCGCGCCCGCCAACGCCATGATTAATTCCATGTCCAGCGCCAGCACAGGGTCATCGACCCAACCACCACTGCAGCCGCAACCACAGCAAGACTCGAATGCAGACTTGCTCCGCGATCCTTACGAGCTTCGACATGGCAGGCGATATCTGATGGAACTTGCCTATCCTCTGCCAGTGGACCTGCCCGAAATTCAGAGGCAGAATTTACGCACATTACTTGGATGCACGGTTTTCGGTCGCGCAGTATGCGCACCAAAAATAGCAAAGAAAGTGCCACAAAGGGTGCTCGAAGTCGGCTGTGGCAGTGCCTATTGGTCGGCACGATGTCATGAGTACTTTTCTTCGCTGGGCCACCACAGCGTGTCTTTTACAGGGCTGGACGTGGCGCCTCTGGCACCAGATCTCAAGAAGCAGGGCGTAAACTGGACGTTCGTGCAGCACGACATACGGCGAAACCCTTGGCCTTTCGATGATGAGTCCTTCGATCTCATCATGCTCAAAGACTTGAGTCTTGTGGTGCCCCTAGGCGGCGCATACCAGCACTTTCTCGACCAATGTATACGCTTGCTACAAGTAGGCGGCACACTAGAGATATGGGAATCGGACCACGTCCTCCGCTCATTACTACCTCATCCCGCTCCACCGCCCAACGTCAAGCAGCGTATCGATCATGAAATGGCTGTCCAAACAGGCACCTTCCTCATAGGACCAGGCACGCCTTTCGCGCCCGCGCAGAACAAATACCTCACACATGCCAATACTTGGATCAGTGAAGCTCTTGACCGCCGGAAACTCCCACCCATGCCCTGCGCTCGTGTCGCCAACATTCTCTACCAGGAGCCAGAATCCCTTAGCGAAGTCGGCATCCGACGCGTTGCAATCCCCTTGGGCGAACTGCGCTGGGAGCGAGACAGAGGCAAGCCAGGTCCTGGAGACGAGAGCTCGCCGAACGAGACAGGCAAGGGCAAGGAACGTGAGCGCAACATGTCGCCGGACCAGGTGGCGTTGAGACAGACTGCACTCTTGAGTGTTGTGCAGATGATCGAGAGCTTGGAGCCGTTGTTGAAGGAGGTCAGCGGCAAGAACTCAGAGGAGTGGGGCCACTGGTGGGCCTCGATGATGGCAGATTTGATGGATCCCGCTCGCGGCGCAATAAGTGGCGAGTGTCTTGAGATGGGCGCCTGGTGGGCGACAAAGATTGACGAAGAGTGAAGCGCGGCGGGTGCGTTTTTAGGAGTTCGGCGTAAGGACTCATGATGGTTGGTAGCGCTGTTTCAATGCACGATACCGCTTGAGGTAGTATCTGGGTATGGGAACGGGGTGTTAGTGGATCCTGGCCAAAAGTACATGTTTGATTGTTGGCTGGGAAAGTTTGCTGTATGTACTTACAACGCTTCGATTTCTGTGTACACGTTAGCTTCAGCCATTTTGATGAGCAGTGGTGCCATTGTGTTTTGATATACCTTTCTTTACATATTCGGCTTGCTCAATGCCCTTGCGAATCTCGCCTTCGTCTTGGATGTGGGCTTTGGCCGAGAAGGCTTTGTGTAGGCGGGGACGGAAGTAGTCGTAGCCTAGTGGGTATTCACGGCCCATGTAGAGGAGTTCTGACGAGAAGTTGTTAGGTGCTGTAGTGTTTGTATCTTTGTGGCACAGAAGGAGACGGACGTTTGTATACCCGGATGACTTCGTAGCGGAGAGGATTGGGTGGCGCCATAGTCTGCAAATGGCTCAAGCGAGGTGGCTCTGAGTTTTGAAAAGTAGTCGTACAGAGCGTAAAGACTAGTCCAATAGCTGCTGGTTCTCGGTTGGCGTAATATGCCTTATGTTGATGGCATTCAAGGATCTCAGTGTTGACATCAAAGCTCATCATCGTTTGACGCGCGCTCGTCACTCGAAAATCTGCCTCGGCAAACGATCGTCTCGAACTTGCGCGCAAGCCACCAAGGTGCTTCCTCACCCAGAACCATTGCGCGCTGTATACATTGCAGCCATGTTCCTCGCCGTACGCAGAACACCTGCTCGTCTCTCTCAACCCTGCCATGTGGTCACTTCATTCCGTTGCTACCAGTCCACTGCGTCCGCGGCCAACACACAACTAAGCTCACGATGGCTATCCGATGTCAAGACCCGAGTTGGAGCCTGTATCACCTTCGGCCTAACGCCTCCACAGATGGCTCTCGCTGGCTCGATCTTGGAGGAAATTGCCAGCGACTGGCGGGAGCTGGTAGCTGGTAGCGAGGGATACCTCACCTCTCACACCCGGCGTAGTTTGCACAGATGGCCAGTCGCATGGGGAGAACAAGACTCCATGGTACGCCTCTCTTGATATCCTGCGTGTTCTGCTTGCGGAAGAGCACTGCGTTGACAGTGAAGCTAAGGCGTCGTTTGGGTGATTTAAGGGCCACGTCAACAATGTAACATACAACCGCTACGCCGAGTCCGGCCGCGTTGCCTGGGTGCAGAACTATGCCAGACACATAGACCTGGAGCACAGAAGCATTTGGGAGAATCTAGCCACGCCTAAGGGAGAGCTGGGCATGATTCTGAGAAAGATCACGACGGAGTTCAAATTGTGAGTTCTGGCATACGCTGTGAGGAAGCATTGGTGGAGACGGAGTTCTGGCTGACGATATGACCTTTCAAAGCCCGATGGTGTTCCCAGACCATATCTCCGTTTACCACAAGCTCTCCACTGCGCCTGGCGAGACGGATGCACTTTTGCTGGATGTCATCATTCTTTCAGAGCTGCATCAGCGACCTGCGGCTAGGATCTACGAGGATTGCGCGCTCTATGACTACCGGATAGGAAAGAAGGCTGCGATGCCTCAATGGATGACAAAGGTGTTCGAAGAGACGTGGAGACTCCAGGAAGAGGCAAAGACGGTGAATAGTAAGAGGGTGTGGGGCCTGTTGGATCGGGTGAGACTGTTGGAGACAGAGAGTTGGGACCGCGAGGGCGCCGTAGAGGATATGGGTGGTGGACGATGATTTCTCAACCGAACCTTGTCAGGATGCTGAATCCGTTGGCAAATTCATGATATATGGCTTTCGTGATCGCGCTATCATGTCACGAGCGCTGGTTGAACATAAACGGAGGGCTCTTTCGCGTGTTTGCGAAAGGAAGACGCTGTAAATTCAAGCTTACTTCAACGTCATATTAACAACCAGCTCGCGCGCTTATACACACTGAGGCAAATAAACAGATATTCGCCGAATCCATTTGCGCTATCGCAAAGGCCGCATGATCTTCAAGGTCGTACATCCCTTGTTGCACACCTGGTTGGCCTGCCAGTCGATGTGCTGGGTTGCACTAAGTATGCAGAACAAGAACACGACGCGTAACATGCATCATTATCGTCGCGAAAGACATGGTCACAAGTTCATGCCAGTCTGCAGTCTTATCACGAAAGATTACAACTGCCTACTTGAGATAGCTCGTACACCATGAATGGCGCTACGAGCATGGTCAACCCATGTGCTCGCACTCAGCCAAGAAACTAAGCTTGCGGCATCGGCAATCGTTGGATAACAATCCTCTCGATGTCACACGGTACCAGTACTTGCTAAAACATGACACTTCCATGGTAGTTGCTGCACGCAATATCGAAGATGGGTATGACGTGTCATAGTCCCCGCCCGCACACATCACTTGACCGGTTTGACTTTGCTTGGGAAAAAGCTAATCAATTTGCAGAGAGTATAGTAACGACCACTGTCAGTATCGCCGGACATGGGTGGTGTCATGAAACATGACTTCTGACAACGCCAGTTACATGCAGTAAACGGTAACGATTATCCATAACCACGCGCCAGTCACGAGACTTAATGCTATACAGCAGCTCTGTGGCCTCGGCAGTACACCGCCACCAAGCATGACAAGAGGCACAAGCGCTGATCATACCTTCGGCATCGGCAACTGCTCGGAGGTAGCGAGTCTTTCTCTGTTTCAGCCCCTCGATCTGGGGAAGAAACAGGGCAAGAGAGCGAAGGATCGATCCACATCGCCAGCCAGCCTTTCAATTGGGCTGGGCTGCTTACAGCGCTTGCAAGGTTGTAGGAGTCGAGTCTATTCCTGCGTGCGGTATTCAATATGCTTATAGCTTGCAACTCCTGGTCGCTAACACGGCATGATATAGAACGGCCCCTGTCAACGGGGACAAGGAGCGTCAGCCACAGCGCCCGTTGTCTCTCTCTGGATCTATAAATCATGTAGTCATAATAATTTGCAACAAGCGTCGGTCCGGCGCGGTGATTAACGCCCGCCCGATCGACGCAGCCGTAGCAGCCACTGCGCAGGGGAAACCGATTGCTGCAAAGATAGTCACCGATAGCGGTGGAGGAAAGGCGTGCTATGCAGTGTGGGCGCTGGAAAGCCAGAATAGTTGGTCTGGCAGCGATGAGAAATACGAATGTTGCGGCCAGGATCCTGCTGCAGTGCTGCTGCTCTGTCGCTGTCGTCACACATCTAGTCTCTGTGCTAGCTGTTATTAGTCAGAAGAAAAGTAGAAAACCTATGCACTGGCGGACCGCCAAAGCTTGATGCTGCCGCCGTCCAAACGTCCGTACTCAGGCAAACTGAGGCTGGCGATTCTGCTCCGCGCTGCTCGTCTTACCTTGTGCGACCAGACGCCGGGCGTGAACTTCAATTCCACCCATCGCTCTATCCACCACCACCGCCACCACCCTCTCCTCCTCCCACCACCACCACCTCTCCTCGCCGCCGCCCACCGCCCTGTTTCTCGGCAAGCCACGCCGCCGCTCGTCGCCTTGCTCTTCTAACTCCCGTCTGGCTCGCCGTCTGCGCCAGACGAGCCGGGAGGGACCGTCTGCGCGCCCAGCTTGCCTATGCCTCCCAAAGGCAAGCTCTCCAAGAACGCACCTAACTCGCACGACAGGAGGCACGACCACGGACTCGCCGCGCCCGGCAAACGTGTCACCAAGCAGCGCTCCAACACCCAGCTGAGCGCGCAGCCCAATGGTGTCTCGTTCCTGCCCGCGTCGACCACCGCTGCCTCTGCTTCTGTAACGCCCGACTCGGCCGCCGACTCGATCGACCCTCTGGCCTCGCACCCTGCTGGCAAAAACCATGCTGCGCCCGCTCACGCCGCGCACCACCGAGACAGGACTGCTTCCGACGCTTCGTTCGAGGAGGTGGTAAGCCCGTGCGGCGACATGGCCGACACCCAGCACGACTACGCCGCCCATGCGGACGGCCAGTCGTCTGCCAACAAGTCGACCGCGCCGCCCGCCGGCAGCACTCTCGCCATCGTATCCACCATCTTGACCTACTACCCACTGCGCGACGCCATTTCTATCCTCATTCTTCTCCTCTCGCTTCCGCCCACCCTGGTCCTCATCATTCAAACTCTCTTCGCGTCCTTAACCTTCGTTCCGCCCACCGCCGGCATCTCTCTCTCCACTCTTCCCAATGTCAAGGACATGTTCAACGCATCTAGCCTCGGCTACCCGGCTCTGGCGACTATACTGCTCGTGGATCTCATCTTCTATCTGTGCTGGCTGCCAGTCTGGAAACCCATGCAGAGCATGTTCTTGGATCTATCACAAACAGTCATTGCGGTGTCTTTGAGCGGAGCCGCTTCGAGCAGCGGCGGGCCCACGTACAGCATTTTGACGTGCAGCACCGTCGTTTGCGTTGTGCATGTGCTCCGGTACAAGGCTATACATCTCACCGCTCTTGATTATCTTCGCTCTGTTTTACACAGGATGGATCTTGGCTTCGACGTCAACGTCCCTTCTGCTGCGACTTCATTTCTATTCTCATCCCCGTCTCAACACGGCTGGCTCTACACCACCGTGCGGACGATGCTTGGGATCCACATTGTTTCGCAAGGAGTCACCACTTGCATTCGCCGCTCTCTTGCCAGCGCCAACGAAAGAAGCTCCAACACAACCTCCGCCAGATCAGATCCCGAAGCGACTGCTGGCGTTGATACGACCCCTCGAAGCTACTCCGCCGATGACCTCAAGCACCCTCCCCAGCCATCGAATGGCGACGGGCGTCCACCTGCACCCACGCCCGCGCATCGCGAGAGTAAAGTGCGAGAATCTAGCAATAAGAAGAAGCGGAAACAGGCAAATCAAGTGAGGAGCCAACAACCGCTTTGGGCCGCTATTGCTAGTACAAAAGTTACTTTCGTTAAGGAGATGGAGCAAAGAGACGCGGCCGACGATGCAAAGGAGGCTGCTTCTATGGATAATGACACAAACGACACATACTCAAGTTCTACAACTAATTCGACCGACCGTATCTGGACCTGCGAGGTACGCGACACCGACATCAGGTTTGGTGTCGAGTTGACTTCTCAATCCGCATCCGAGAACATCAAGGCCGCCAGCGATATTTCAACCATCAGCGCCGGCATCGACAAATCTAAGCCGTTCTACATTCGAGTGAACGGCGCAGCTTGGAGTTCTACAAGGATTATTTCTAGTGCTTCCAAGAACGATTCGACTGGTAAATGGTGGGGTGGCGAGATCTTTGGCCTAGCACCGCTGAGCAGCTACCACTGCGAAGTTATTGGTATTGGAAGCCAGCGTGTTCTTTGCTCTGCCAACTTGATTACTCTTCCTGCACCCACAGCCGAGCAGGCCGCCAGCGCACCAGTTCAACCTCAACACCAGGCCCTACGACCATCTTCTCCCATCACTACTCTTAGGCAATCAATACAGCAAGCAGAATCGAAACTTGCTGACGCTAGGAATAAGTTCAAGAAAAGCAAGAAGGATCAACGCACTGCTCACGCGGACGTGAAGCGCGAGATCAATTTGCTGAAGAGTAAAATCGACGGCTCCGCAATGGACGATAAGCAAGTTCGTAGGCAGGCTCAGATCACCCAGCACAAGAACACAGCAGAAGAAGCCACCACCGAACTCAAGGCTCAAATCGAGGCTCTTGGAGAAATTCCGGCTGCTGAGGCTTCGGCCGCTGAAAGCAAGCGTCGTGCTTGGAAATCTGCCTTCGACGCGCGCAACGCTGCTAATCAGGATCTCGAGACAACCAAAGCCGAGGCTGATCGTGTGGCGAGGGACATCAAGTCTGATATTTCTGCTACTGTCTCGAAGCGTGAGAAGCTTGCACTGCGCCACCAACAGCGAACCGAGGAACTCGAGCAAGCGGTCGCCAAACAACAGGCCGACCAGTTTGCTAGGTATCGACACGAGACCGAGCGCGCGAATAGACGGCAAGAAAATGAACGTACAGAGGCCCAGCTCCAATACCACGTCGGTGCAATGCAGGCAGAGATCGAAACCCTTGGCCAGAAGGCGATGGAAGCGTATCACCAGGCCACCGCCCTTCAGAGCTACGGTACTGGCGTTCCTCCTGGATTCATGGGTGTTTCCTCTCCGCCAACGCCTGAGAACCAGATGCCCAACGCGAATGGTACTCTCAGCTCGAACAACGGTTTCGCTGCCTACAACTCGATGCAGTATGTCAACGGTTTCCAGCCTGTCCCTGCTCCACGCGGCCGCAGCTCCTCAATGCTCAGCCAGTACTCCGGCTTCACCGACAATGGAGAAGACTACGTTTTCGAGCCGCGCCAGCAGCACACCTGGCCGATGCAGGGTAACGCTGTCGCCGGCGCTGCGGTTATCGACGAGCGCAACTTGAGCAGCGAAGGTTCTGGTTCTGGCACGAACGGCAGTACCGCGTCCAACAGCCCAAGGCCTTCTGCCACTGCGAAGCCGTTCATTCCTGCCGATGCGGCTGCGAAACCTTTCATTCCCGCTGCCTCGCGGACGAGTGTTGGAACTGCAGGCAAGAAAAATGCCGGTGCGGTTGGATCGGGAGGGAAGTAGATAGCTTCAGGTCGATTCGCTCGATGAAATGTGGATTTTGTTTATGTGATTATGTTCTGATATGCCGGCTGCCTCGCCTTCCCACTCGACTGACCTTTTCACATGTGGCCATTATCTCGCATCCTCAGCCAATGATTACCGAAACGTGCCGCTGCATCATGCTCACAGCCTTTCTTCACTCACGTCTAGTGCATCCTCCTACGTCATTGTAGTTGTCAGCGCCGCGTACGGCTCAATTTGGCGTTTCCTGGATTTTTGAGACCCTCGATGAGCCTGGGAGGCTGCGGCGGCGGCGGCGGCGGAGCGCACTAGTTTGATCCCCACCAGACGTGCCCGCTCGTGTCCGCTACTACACGTACACGTGAACTTGTCTCCGTCCCAATTAGATTAAATCGCCCTCCGACCTATCCTGTTCGGTCTTTCTTCACCGACAAGTCTAATTACCAGAGACATCCAAACAATTTTTCTTGTGCACGCAGGAGAAATACCAGAGGCCTTGCCTTGACACTTGACTTTCCTCCACCACCTCACCAGGCTTCGCCCGCATTTCCTCAACGTAAACAACACCCTCTTCTCCCCTCCGCAACAATGGCCGCCAACCCTCAGATCGAGCTCGACCCCAAGTACGACTCGCACCTCGACTTCCCTACTACCGCGCCTGTCGCCCAGTCTGGTCACCCTGGCCACACTACCAAGGAGCAAGATGCTGCTGTGCACCAGCTCCGCACGATGCTTGAGGCCGAGGGTTACACCGAGAGACTGGACACTCTTACCATGCTGAGGTTCTTGAGGGCGAGAAAGTTTCAGGTTGAGTTGAGCAAGCAGATGTGAGTTATGCTGTCCTGTGGTGATGGGTGTGAAGGTTGGATATTGGTGTGGACATACACAGAGAGCGCCGTGAGGCGGTGAGGAGGCGGAATCGTGGATGCGAGAAGAGCGGACATCAGAAAGCATAGAGCGAATAGATGGGAGATCTGAGCACTGACAAACGATGGAACAGGTTCATTGAAAGCGAGAAGTGGCGCTCTTCCTTCGGCGGCGGCCTCGACAACCTCGTTCCCAATTTCGATTACAAGGAGAAGCCCCAGGTCTTCGCCTACTACCCCCAGTACTACCACAAGACCGACAAGGATGGTAGGCCTGTGTACATCGAGCAGCTCGGCAAGATTGACCTCGCCGCCATGCGCAAGATCACCACCGACGAGCGTATGCTGTCCAACCTCGTCGTCGAGTACGAGAAGATGTCCGACCCTCGTCTCCCTGCCTGCTCTCGCAAGGCTGGCCACCTCCTTGAGACCTCATGCTCGATCATGGACCTTAAGGGCGTAGGTCTCGGCATGATGAGCAGCGCCTACGGATACCTCCAGCAGGCCTCGGCCATCTCCCAGAACTACTATCCCGAGAGACTGGGCAAGCTTTACGTCATCAACGCTCCCTGGGGCTTCTCCAGCGCCTTCAGCGTAGTCAAGAAGTTCCTCGACCCCGTCACTGTCGCCAAGATTCACGTTCTCGGTAGCGGCTACCAGAAGGAGCTCCTTGCACAGATCCCCAAGGAGAACCTCCCCAAGCAGTTCGGTGGCGAGTGCACTTGCCCTGGTGGTTGCGAGCTGAGCGACGAAGGCCCTTGTGAGTGGAAATGTACAGGACCGTTACCTGCGCGAGAAGATACTGACTGTTTGCAATAGGGCAAGATCCCCAGTGGGCCAAGGCCCCGGCTTGGGCAAAGAAGAGCGACAACGCCATCCCTGCCACCGAGAGCCATGTTGGCGAAGGCCAGCCCGCGCCCGCAGCACCTGTCGCCGAGCAGCCTGCTGGTCAGACCGTCCCTGCGCCCGCTCCTGTGCCTCAGTAGGCGAAGCGCTGTTTCGTATTTGCGTTGTTTGAACATGATTTGGGTCTTTTGCATGGCGGACCAGTGGGTCACGGTGAATTGGTGTTGAGTGGGCCATGGCAAAAGCGTGGGTGTAGACTGAGCTTTTTGATGAGTACTTTTACCTCTTTTACTATTAACATTACTACTACCACCTAGACATCCATGCACGTCGTAACTATGGAATACGCTGTTTGCGGCGGACAACATCTCTCTCGCCTTTCTAGTGCAGTCATTTCGCACAATTTTTCGGTCATTCCATCTGGACAGGTGAAGACAATCGGCTTGCACGTGCTCACGAATTCGAAGGGCTCCTTCCTCTTACCAGCACCATCCACGGCAGTCGCGCTTCCCCCAACCTCACGCCTTGCAATCTAAGCCTCGCTCTCATCTGTAATAAAGCTGTTGCTTTATCATGCCTTCCACGACGCTCTCCCTATCGATGGAAACCGCCATTCGCCCTCTGTTTACATCCACCACATCATCTCTTCCGCCTCCTCGCACTGACTGCCACTCGCTCTTATATACTCTCCAGCGCATTGCTGTCCTTGTCATATTGGCACCGTTGGAAAGCTGTCCAGTACTTCTACCTTTCTCTTCTTACTCGTTGGTCTCACGCTACCGTCGCCGTCAGATCGCCATCTGCTCGCCTTCAGACCGCCCTCTGCTCGCTGACGCTCGCATTCGCTCGCTAATCAACACGCCCGGAAAGGCGGCACAATGCCTTTCACCGATCCCGTTTCCAGCATCAGTGGCCGCAACAGCAGGGCTAGCAATGTCTCTGCGGCAACTGGTGCGTCTCGCTCTGTTCGTTCGCCGCCGCCAATGGGTGCAGGCGTCGATACGCTGGCCAATGCTGGCGTTCTGAGCATGCTCAAGACCTCCACCGATACTGGTGACATCGGAGCGCTGTCTTTCAACAGCTCTCGCCTACCAAGCATGCCATACCGTTCTGGTCAGCGTCGACAGCAACCCTCCAAGACCTCTGGATCATCCCATCCGTACCACGGCAACTCCAATTCGCACAACTACGCTGCCTCTGTCACCTCACGAGTCAGTTCTGCCACCCGCGACTGGGAGACTGGGTCCAATGGACGCCGTGGCTCGATGACAAGTATGCAGACCATGCCAACGTTCGTCTCTGACACGCAGGCATCTGGCATGAGCCACCCGGGTCGGCCGATGGGCCTTGGGCCAATTCCGTCTTCAGACAACCGCCGTGACAGCCGCTCGTACTCGTTGACCAACGCCGTTCCATCCAGCCAGTTGCCTCGTCACAAGTCGGCTACTAGTCTGAAGAGCCAGGGCCATGAGCCAAGGAGGTACAACGGGCCACCTCCGCCCATGCCAGAGATTAGGCCGCCTTACGTCTATCCCACTCGACTCAAACGCCCAGGATACCGTTCGCCTTCGCCCGCTTTGAGCGATGGCTATGCGCAGGCACCACTGCCACCCATGCCTCAGCAGCACTTGCATCGTCGCCAGCCACCCCATCATTCTGGGAGTATGCCTCGACCGCCCATGCCCACGTACCACAGCGATTACGGTCAAGGATATCCTACCGACTCTGCCCACTTGAACGTGCCGCCGCCTTCGCGTGCCATGTCAGTGTCTCCAATCTCGGACTACGAGCAGATGCCTCTGCAACAGGCTCAGTACAACTATCGCCCAGGTCCATCAAAGCAGCCCCCTCCCACGCCCATGCAGTATGCTGCACAACGTCCACCTGTACCGCCAGTGCCTCAACAGCATCTACATCAATATCAACAGCAACAAATGTGTGGCTCACAACGTCCAGTCTATCCTCCGAATTCGTATCCGATGCAGCCGCAACACCGTCGTGGCCCTCCACCTAACCCGAACGTTGGACCAGCTGCTCACCACATCTTCCACAACGCTGCACGTCTCGCGAGGCAGTTGCCGCAGCGCACTGACACACCAATGACTGATATGGGTGTTCCATCGTCTGATCCACCATCTTCGGGCACCGCACCAACGACATCGAGCCCACCGACTCCGAAGGACCAGTCAACTATTCACGTTGCAGTTGATCCTGCTTTCATCGATCCGACTCTCACTGATCTGCCAGAGTCAATCAGCGACCCTGTCATACCTGCCAAGTACTTCGACTACATCGATGGCTTGGAGAAGGCAGCTGAGGACTCTGAGATCGAGGTACACCACCCGTCTGTTCCTCCATCTGGGTTCGTTCAACGCGTCAAGGCTATGCTAGAATCCAGAGCGGCGGCCGACGCCGCTGCTAAACGAGAGGCAGAGCGTGAATATGAGTACGGACAACCTGAGCGCCAGAATGAGATCTACGAATTGTCTGCGGTCGAGTCTCCTCGGGTCACTGTCATTGAGGAGTTCAAAGCGCCTGTCGAGCTTCCTGCGTCTCCAGTGATCATTGCCGAGATGCCGGCTTCGCCTGTAAAATCGATGCGCAGGCTGACCAGAGACCTGGTCAAGGCTGAGCTGGCACCTTCGACGACCGAGATCGAACCAAGCAGCAGAGTCATTGTTGTCGAAACACCCTCACCACTCAAGCCGAATGAGGTCGTGTCTAACAATGAACACGAGACATTCGAGCCAAGCGATTTGAACGAAGAGCCAGTGGAAGAGGATACGCCACTTCCATCTTCGCCACCGGAGATACAGCACAAAGGATCGGTAACCGAGTCTGTTGCATCTACTGGTGGCCAGTCCAAAGTATCTGGCATTGACTTCGCAGTCCACTTCTCGCCGCCATCAGAGACAGAGGCTACTGCTACTGACTTGGGCGAGACTGAAACAGAGTCCCGTGATCCCTTTGTCTTGGATGCCGATACGATCACCGCGCAGCATAAGGAAGGCAAAGAGTATCAGCACAATGCTGACTCGGATGATCTACCTCCGGAACCTGTCAGCCCTTTGCTGCCCGGCGAGACTGTGGACAGATTCTCTGCAGTCAGCCCGGTTCAAGAGGAGACTGTCGGCATTGACGAGACTATCATGGGGGTGACCGGTGGCTCTTCACCAAGCGACAACAGGTCGAGGCGGATGAACCACAATGCACACTTGGACGAGGTTCAACCTCCACCCACACCGAGGACACCTCGAACCTACTCAAAGTCGGTACATCTCCCACAGCCTACAGGCACACCAACAGAGTCAAATGCGAGCAACCGGCTGTCATTGCCAGCAGATCTCAGCCAGATTGGCGACACCACAATCAACACAACTATGGATGCCATGACTGATGTTGCTGTGCGGTTTTCCTTGCCTCAGAGCACGGTGACCATGAGCAAACCTCAAATCGTCCAGATTGCAAGCAGCACCCCACCGAAGGATGATCACGCACCGCTCAAGTCTGCTATACATGCTCCAGAGAGGCAGCGTCGCCATGGCTCGGTGACGTTCGAAGATGAAGTCGCTCCCTTGAAGGTCAACAAGAAGGCCGATCAACATCGCCAGAGCCTCTCTGTCGGAGCGATTGCCTTGCGTAACCGAGCTCAGCCTACCAGAGGACCCTCACCTTTCGAAGAGCAGTCCGACTCGGAGCGTGGATCACGGGACAGCACGACTGACTTACGCTTCTCTGGCATCAACTTCATTCGGAACAAGTATCCCAGCACGCACCTACCTGGCCTAAAGGAAGAGTCCTCTGAGGACATGAGCGTCACTACCCACAGGCAGTCCACAGATATCGCGAACGGTCTACAGTTCCAACTTCCGGCCCGTATTGCAGCTGTCAAAGCCATGCAAGAACGTCGTCAACAAGAACTTCAAGACAAGAGCAAATCGCGTGAGAATCGTCACCGTCCTCATCCTGATGCTGGTCGACCGCTCGCTGAGACCAGAGATCTACCGTCGCTGAACTTTAGCCGCATGGATCTGATAGACAAGCTCAATGATGCTCTCCAAGTCCGCTCGACAAAGTCCATGGAAGTTGTTGGCCGAACTGATCTTCCAACGATCTATCATCCTTCGCCACAACGTCCTCAGTCCACGGACCCGACGCTCTGGGATCGCTACACAAGCTTCTTCAACAAGCCTGAGGACTTCCCTCCTGAGGTTGAAGAAGTGGACGAGTCTAGTGATGATGAGGCTGAAGAGTTCGCTGAGGCTGAGGGGCCAGAGTCCAACCGCGACAGCAAGGCAGTCAGCGAGTCCGAGTCGGCCAGACGTCCACTATCGCCAGAAGAGCGGATGCTCAATGTCGCTACACAAGTTAATCGTCTTTCCATTCCTTCTGTCAACGGCCTGAGCGAGCGCCTCTCCGAACTGCTGCCATGCCTGAGGGATCTGAATCTCGACACTGTTCTCGCCAATGACAGGATCGCCCATACCCTGGACGATATCAATCAGCTCGGCCAAGTTCATTCCGCTCGCCCAGGCACAGTGATGTCAACTCGCACATCTGCTGGGTTCCGCACACTTGCTGAGCGTGCCGAGGAGTTCGTCAAGAATGGCACACATGATTCTGTCGTTCCGCGCAGGGCATTGGGTCTCAACAAGGAACTGCCGCCACTTCCAATGTCACTTTCTCTCGACAAGGTGTCAGGCCTGCCATCCGCTGATGGCAAATTATCCTATCTTTCCGGCTCTATCTCTGCGCCTTCTGACATCACTAATCTGTTGGAAAGGCCGGCTTCTGCTCTGCTCCGGAACAAATCACCTTTGACTGAGGAAGAAGTGCGCAATCTGTTGCCGCCTGAAATGAACCCGATTGCTCGTGGTTCCAAACGGTCACTTATCGTCTCGTCGCTCAGCAGCAGGCCCTGGAATCTTGACGAGAACTACCCATGGGCACGAAGCAACCTTCACATTGATCTTACGGCACCGGATCAAGTCCATCACCGCGATGGTCTGGCTGCGGAGGTCGCTCGACACCGTGGAACCAAGTCACTTGACTGCACCCTTACTGGAGACCTTCTAGGCAATACTACTTCTGGCATCGACATCGGTTCCATCGTCTCCGACTTGGATCCAACTGCATCCCTTACAACCCTGCAGCTCACTGGCGTCTCTACACAGCATACACGCAAGCATTCCAAACGCTCTATGCTGGGCTCTTTGAAGCTCAAGATGGGCCTGGGTCACAGCCATCATGAGGATACCACACGAAGCCTCCCAACTTCGCCTGGTCTTCGCTCAATTGAAGAACCCACCCACAACCCGGGCGACCGCTACCCAACCACTGCTTTGACTCCGCCTGTGGGCTTCAATCTCGATGAAGTCCGCTCTTACTTCTCGGACGACAGTGCTGAGAGTAACAAAGAGCGCAAAACACCCAAGGGCCGACGCTGGACCGGTGTCAAATCCAAGAACAAGAGTACTCATCCCGATCCTTCTCGCGGACAATCCCTTGACGGCGGTCTTGGTGACTCCCGCCCATACGATGCAGGCTCTTTGATGGAACGAACTGGCATCGACAGCTCAGCAGCCTATACCTTGGATGGCATTGGGATGGGCAAGACCGAATTCCGCATCAAACGCTTTGGCGAGAAACTGCGCTTCCTCTTTGCGAAAGGCGGCGAGCTCATCAGGTCCCTGAGTACGCGCTCGAGGAGCAGAAAGTCCGCACGTGAGCGCGAAGAGTGGCTGTCGGACTCATTGTACTCCGGTGTGTGACACCAGCTGAGTGAGTGGCTTGGCGAGCTTGACTTTTTGATTCACTACTGACATTCTTACGTGTTTGTAGATGTTCCGCCGTTGTACGTTTGAACGTTACACACGATGCATGATATGGTTGAGGCATTTTATGAATTTCACATGAGAGCATGTCTTGCCCTGTTCTTGGTTTGGCTGGAGGCATTTTACCAAGCTCTTTTCGCTCCATTCGTGTGGGTCTAGTTGCGTGTATCTCAAAAGATAGTGTAATGTCTTTGTAGCGAATGTATCTGAATTTTGCATCACCAATCGTGGTTCAGTCTCTCATTGTATTTCAACCCTGTCCAAACGCGATCGTTGTTGCGATTGTTCACACCCTTGCTGTTCACCAAAAATTTTGATAACACCATGCTGGCCACTTATTATTGCAAGGTAACATTGTCTAGAGAAGGACTGACTGTCAATGGTCGTCATGGTCTTTATTCATCATAAACGAATCGTGACTGAAGGTGTCTTGCATAACTACACGGACACACTCCTAAAGGGGACGAGTCTTGGAGAAGGTGTCGCCCATTCTATATACTCATCCGCTTCTGAGCAGAGCCAGACGGTCTCCTGCCTTGACTACGTCGCCTGGCTGCACGAGCACACGTTCTACCCTTACCTCTGACCAGTCCGGCGGCACATCCACGTTGATTTCCATCTTCATGGCTTCTAGGATGGCAACTGTCTGACCCGCAGTGACAGTCTTGCCGGCTTCTACCATCACCTTCCAGACGTTCGACGCGGTCGGAGCATCGATACTGCTGATAGCGGGATCTGCAAGCAGAGCGTCAGTATGATGTCCATATATCACTTAATATGATGTTCATCCGGATTAAAATACGTACCATTCAGCATCGTCTCAATGGAGCTGTCATCCACTTTGTTCTGTGCCTTCTCTTCGCGCCAACGGGCAAGAGAATCAGCTTCCGCGGCCGTCATCTCCTCCTGCGCCTTAGCTTGCCGAGCACGCATTTCCTTCACCTCGTCCGCCGTGTCGGCGAGGAGTTTATTGTGCTCGGCCATGTCAAACTCAGCCGGCTCCCATTGCCACTCATACGTGCCGGCGCGGAAGCGCAGCAGCTGCGAGTCTATCTCCGCTTCGCTCACGCGCTCGAAGTCGATGAGGTCGAAGTCTTGGAAGAGCCAGGGCCGATCCGGCGAGAACCCGGCCTTGTATCCGAAGAGGTCGAAACAAGGGATCGTCTGTCCGAGCATCATGTATCCACCAGGGCTGTCGCTTGGATAGATACTCAGGCAAGACCCGCCCCATCCTGCTGTGCCTTCGGGTGTGAATGTGCGGGATGGGTTGGCTTTGGGAGACGACATGCGCTGTCTTGGGTCTACGGGGAGGGAGACTGTGTTGCCTGAGAAGAAACCCATGATCACGGCAATGAAAGTGCCGTTGAGAAAGTTGTGCTTCAGCTGGTCTGGTGAGAATGCGTTGTTCTTTGCGACAAAGTCGAGGTTGGATGGCAGATATGGCGCGTGTGGCCTTGTGGTCTCCATGTATCGCTTGGTTGCATCGTCTTGGACCTTGCTCTCGAATGAGAGCGGGAGCTTGAAGCGTCGGC
Organism: Cladosporium sp. BSL10; assembly: GCA_001553865.1. Classification (NCBI taxonomy): domain Eukaryota; kingdom Fungi; phylum Ascomycota; class Dothideomycetes; order Cladosporiales; family Cladosporiaceae; genus Cladosporium; species Cladosporium sp. BSL10. The sequence goes on from LJJI01000210.1 coordinate 94,301, forward strand.
ATGGTACTTTGATCTTGCTGAGGTCTCCTATTTGATCTTCAAGTTGCTGCAGATGCTCGACTAACTGCTCCCGAGGTAGGTTCAGTCCATCGTAGAACAGCGTCAGCGTTGTGCACCCGCTAGTCGAAGCGCGCAGGTTGTCCTTGAGCCATTCCGGGGCTTCTTTCCCTCTGAGCTTGCCTTCCAACGCTGTCGTACGGCATCGGTGATTGAGATTGAACTCCTCATTGCCGTACTCGATGATGAGATGGTCATCGCCACCTTGACGATAGCGGACGAGTGGTTCGGCGCCTTGGGCTTCTCGTTGCCAAATTATCGATTTGCCGTAGTCACCCTTTGGCTTATAGGATGTCTGCAAAGACTTCACGCCTTCAACTTTGCCGCCCTCGACCACATATTGAATGGCGTCAAGGAAAGCATCCACCCCCTTGCGAAGCTCTAGAGCTTCTTCAAGCGAGACTCGCTTGTACTGCAGCGTATCGCCCGCTTTCATTTGACCCATCTTCCACCAATCCGCACGAATGACCGTATTGGAGGAGATGAAGCCACCGAAGTTTGGGCAATCGTTCGGAAAGATACAAGGGTCATCTCCCGTCCAGTTCAAAGCACCGATTGGGTAGCCGTACTCGATTAGGTTGCCAGGATGCGCTCCACCCTCGCCACCATCTTTGCGTTGCCATTTTGGCACAGGGCCAATCAGACGAATGGCACTTCTGCTTGCGTTGTGTGAGACCTTCCAATCGGTGCTGTATAGCATCTCGATGTCTTCGACTGTGAGGTAGCCTTCATCGTGTGGTCCAGGCATTGTCATGACGTCCCAGTGATTGCCATACTGTGGCCTGAGGCTTTCCGGTACAGTCGGGTGACCAGACAATTTGGAAGGCAGCTCTTTGACTATACTCAGCAAGTCGCCTGGGGCGAGAGCCCGGCCTTGGTAGCCTGAGATACCCACGATTGGCGACGTGGACTTGCTGCTGAAGTACTCAGCAACGTTAGGGAACCCTCCATACACCGCCAGGTAAGCTCGGCAGCCTGAGCCAGTCGTCTTGCCGATCTTCAGCCTCTGACCTGCTTTGATGTGTTTGCGAGTCCACATCGGGAATTGGTCACCATCGAGAGTCGCTTCCATTGGCGCACCTGCCAATGCAACGACTGCCGGTGCCAGGAAGTGCAGTTCAGGTCCGCTCAATGTGATCTCCAAGCCTTCCGTTCCTCTTGAATTGCCTACAAGCATGTTCGCAACACTCAGTGCTATCGGGTCCATCGCGCCGCTGTGAGGGATACCCTTGCCAACAGTAGGGCGACCGGGTAAGTCCTGTACCAGGGTATATGCGCCAGGCGATATCACATCAATCGCAGTGGGCTCGAATTTGAAGTCTTTGAGGAAGTTGGTGATTGTGCGACCAGATTGGTATGTATCATCTCGCATTATTGCGGCCAGGAATTCGAGATTGGTCGGTGGCCCGCAGATTGTGGATCGTGACAGCAGAAGATCCATGTCTTTAATTGCTGCGGCCCTCGTTCGTGCATGAAGCATTACTTTCGCGAGGAGAGGATCGTAGCTTGGTGTGACTGTTGATCCCGTGAAGACCCATGTGTCGATTCGAGAGTTGTCGAGTTTTTCCCATTCCACCTTTTGTAAAAGGCCAGGTGATGGTGCATAGTCGCGCACCGGGTTCTCTGCGTAGACTCTTGCTTCGATAGCAACGCCTCTGGGCTTGGATGGTTGTAAAGATTGGAGATATTCATTTGTCAATCCGCCTTTGCCGGCTAGCTGGGCGTCCGCTTGCTTCAGCATCAACGCTACAAGGTCAACATCGTAGCACATCTCTGTGATTCCATGCTCCACTTGTAGGCGAGTGTTCATCTCGAGGAAGAAGAAGTCGCCACTCTGGTCGTCTACAAGGTACTCCACGGTGCCGGCTGAACCATATTTAATGGATTCGGCAAGGCCGACTGCGGCACTTCCAAGCTTCTCTCGGAGTCCATGGTGTGCTTCTACAAAAGGCGATGGGGCCTCTTCGATCACCTTCTGGTGTCTGCGTTGAATTGAGCATTCTCGCTCGCCAAAGTGGATGGCTTTTCCTTGGCCGTTGCCAAAAACTTGTACTTCGATGTGACGACTGGCTGGGTAGTAGCGCTCAATGAACACGCCAGAATTTTTGAAGAGAGTCTCTCCACGGGATTTCACCATGCTGAAGCCTTTCTTCACTTCATCGGCCGTGTTGCAAGTCACAAGCCCCATGCCTCCGCCGCCGCCAGTCGCTGTTTCGTGTTAGTTAAAGATCCCGAATCAATCTCGCCGGTTGTGATATAGCATACCTTTCAGCATGACCGGAAATCCAAGTCGTTCACTCTCTTGGGCTGCTTCGTCAGAACTCTCTACCAGACCTTTGGTTCCAGGCACAATTGGTACGCCAGCCTTCTCAGCGAGATCGCGGGCAACTGGGAATCTTGTCAGCGAATATTTCGCTGGCGAATGATTCGAAAATCTCACCATGCTTAATACCAAAAGCCTAAGATGATCTTATTAGCTGTCTATCCGATTTGCAGATGATAGCGTAGTCTCACCTCTATGGCCTCAGGACTTGGTCCTACCCAGACAAGACCTGCCTTGCCAACTTCCCTTGCGAAATCAGCATTCTCTGACAGGAAGCCATATCCTGGAATGATCGCTTGAGCATTTTCCTCCTTGGCTATCTTGATAATGGCGTCTCCATCGGTGTAAGCGGAAGCATCAGGTCCGGGGAGCAACTTCGCCACATCGGCCGTGGAAACGTGCAATGAGGCGACGTCTGCTCTTGTGTATACAGAGACTGTCTTGATGCCCAATTCTTTTGCTGTTCTGATAATCCGTACCTAATTGGTATGTCAGAATATTCGTTGCGTGCGTCCGCCCTGCCCATGAATGCCTTACCGCGATTTCGCCGCGGTTGGCGATGAGTATTGTCTTTATGTTATCCATCGCCGAATGTTGTGCAACTTGGAATGGTGGTGAAAGAGCATGTTACTGCACAACCAGCAGTAGCTTATAAGCTACGAGGCATTTGCCGGACCAGGGATCGTCGTCGTCGTCCCATAAAGGCAGTTCCAACCTACGCCCATGTTTCCACCATGATAAGGCTCCGTTGCCCCGCTTCCAGCGATATCCCGCCCGATCACTTGACGTTCCACTCTTCAGATATTTCGTCATCTTATTGATACTCCAGATATTTTTGAGCAATAACCTTTCCATTGACCCGAGCGCATTCGTTCACACTTGTTCCATTATACGACTTTGACCAAATTTCGTGAGCTCCGAAATTGTTACGCTTCCATCAATTCATTTCACCATGCCACCTATTTCCTCAAAAGTCAAAATCAATGTCGACCTCGGCGAAGGATATGGCAATTTCAAAGCTGGTCCGGATGATGAACTCATCCCGCTCATAGACTACGCCAATGTAGCCTGTGGCGGTCATGCCGGCGATCCCATGATTATGCACCAGACTGTGAAAGCCTGCAAAGCGCATAACATCGCCATCGGCGCGCATCCAGGTCTTCCTGACATCCAAGGCTTCGGACGACGATACATCCGGTACGACCCTGAGGAGCTGACCGCGATTGTACGGTATCAAATTGGAGCGTTGAAGGCATTTCTCGATGTCGAAAGCGTAAAGCTACACCATGTCAAGCCGCACGGCACCTTATATGGCATGTGTTATCAGGATGTCGACGTCTGTCGTGCAGTTTATGCTGCGATACCTAAAGGCACGCCTGTGTTTGGTCTTGCTGGTACACTTCACGAACAGGTGGCCGCGGAGCTTGACTTGCCCTTCTTTGCGGAAGCCTACGGCGATGTCAAGTATAATAAGGATGGCACGTTGGTTATTGACCGGAAGAAGAAGTGAGTTCTGTGTGATGGATTTCGAGGACCGAACGAGCAGCTGACATTTGTCTTGCAGACCTTGGACACTCGATGAGACGAAGAAGCACATTTCAACACAGCTAGAGAACTCTTCTGTCACCGCAGTCACAGGCGAGAATGTCGACCTGCCGTACAAGGACCGCCCTGTGACGCTGTGCTGCCACTCTGATAGCCCAAGTGCAGTGCAGATTGTCACGACCGCAAGGCAGATTGTGGATGACTTCAATAAGGCGCATAACTATTAGCCAAGCACGCTATCCTGGTATATGGATCTCATGCTGTGGGGAGATCGCGGAAACTGTATTCTCAGATGCGGGATCAGTCCATAAATATTGTCTTGACTGGCTATGAACAGTAGAGACTGTTTTGCATTGCATGATACCCTGCCATCGATGGCGTGCGTTAGATGGGTTATCAATCAGGAGATAGCTTACCGCCCAACTCTACCATGCACGTTTTCTCATGCTTCCTTCTTTTGATCCTTCTTTTGAACGTCCCTGACCACAACTCTCTGGCAGTGTTCTATATCGTCGCTGAAACAAGCAATTTCCATTACTTTAATACATCCATGCACACTGCCTTGTCTGTCGTTCGACAATGGCTTAGAGGGTCAGCTACCCAGTTATATATACCAGATTTTTACCAGACCTTCCATCGCCGATGATTCAAGCTTCAATCTGCTATCGTATAGATGATGATGCGCGACTAGTATACCTGTCGAGGGCGGCAAGGGAAGGTTGTTTGATTGTGCTCTATACTCGTCTTGAAATGTTTTATATAGATAATTTTGTGACGGTCATCAACCACATCACATCCGGTATGGTCTAGTGGCTAGGATATCTCGCTTTCACGATTCTCTTGATCGTCTAAGCACCGAGAAGGCCGGGGTTCAATTCCCCGTTCCGGAACATAGGAAGGTGGTTGGTGTCATCCACTTTTGTCGTCCAAGAAGTTGATCTTTTTGGTGCGGATAAGCGACCTGTCATCCTAATCGTTAGGAACAACCTGTAGGGGATTACTACACGTATACAACATCATGTTGAATCGATCGTAATCGATTACAGAAGTGGCTAGAATGGTTAGTGCGAAAGGGGGCGTTGAGAAGTTGACATGGCGAAATTCGCATCTCCGGAATTTGCGGCTGGCCAGCCGACAGCCCGACGCTTTGTATGTGCACCAAGTGAGCAAGTGTAGCACTCATGCTCTAGTTCGTCTACTACTCAGGCATTAGTGCTTTATCGACATCCCTCTGTGCTGTTACTATAGGCTTTAGGCGATTTCAGGAGCATGCGAGCCGTTGAGATATTGTTCACTTCGCCTTCATATTTCAAAATCTAGAGTGCTAGTACTATCTGTCCTTAAGACTTAGTGATCTTGCCGTTACCTTTGAGAGTCCGTACACAAACTTGAGCGCAAGAACTGCACAGTTTCATACCAAATCCCAGGCATTGATATGACTAGCATCGCGATCTTTGTACTTGCTGCAACATCGATGCCATCGTCACTACTGATAGTGCCAATGCCCGACTTTCTGGAGGCCTGACCCTTGAGTAATCAAATGCAGCGAGATGGTCGATGCGATCGCGCCATTAGCGATAGCAAGCAGTGTGCTAACTTATGATTACTTCAATCGTTGTCTCGCCGTGATTGAAATGGAGATCACCTGGACACTCTATGCACACTACATACACCATCCTCACGACCCATATTTACCCAAACTTCATGGTAAGCGGCAGCTGATGGTACAGCTGATAATCAGTCTCAACACTCCACTCCAAAAGGAAGAACTTCGTCAAAGCAATGACGCCAGCACGGTCAAGGCTCCTCTCAGTGACCGGTAATCTCCAAAACTCGACCTCGTCGAGTGCTGCAAAATGTTTGTCAAGCTCCGTGTGACCCAGGTATGCGCGCGCCACGTCTGTGACAACCCGCACAAGGTCGCCCGAATCGCCACTACCATCCATGATGGCCGAGGAAGCCATGTCTCCCATACTTTTACGAACAAACTCGTTATTCCATCCGATATCTTCCAAAGCCGCTGGGTTGTCGGCGATGGTCCGCTTGAGCAGAGCTGCAAGGTCCGAACGAAATTCGTCCATCACCGGCTTGCCGAACTCAAGCAGTATGTCGCGCATGCCGCGGTGGATACTCCAAGAAAGTGATTTCCAGGGAAGACAGTCCAGCGCCCAGTTGATCTTTTCTTGACACTTCTTTGATACACTCATGCGCACTTGTTGTCGTGTCTTCTCTGCATTAGAATTGGGAAGAGTAAGCACGATGGCGCCTTCTGGGAACTCCAAATCGCCGGTTGAGACTGCAGACATGAAAACCTTGCCGCCCATCATGTTGTAGAAATGGCGGCTGCCATGCGCTCCCGGGAACCCCTTCGCTACGTACTTCAACTCGTAGTTTCCTGCTGGCTTGCGCCCGCAGAAAGCAATCTTGATGTCCTCGCTCTGCGATCGAACAATTCCCGCTTGCATGTGTACGCAATTGTCGACCCGCTGGACAAAGTTTAAAGGATACACATCAGTTTTTGTCGAATGTGAGTCGTGAGGCATGAGCTTGACCATAGCCTCCTGCCCGATCGGCCAGTTGACATGCCACTGGCCGCTATACGATGCATATGCTGCTCTGAAGCCTGCGGCATCGCTGTATTGGAAGACCTTCCGAGCATTCGTCAAGCATAGGAAGGTTATGAACGTCGTCCGTGAGATGGTAACACACGCGCTGCTCTGGTACTGTTTCAGCGGCATCCGCTTGAGTCGGATCCATGGCTCATCTCCATCCCGTGAGCTGATCGAAAGTCTTGGTAAGTTGTGGTGCTCCTTAGTCTGGCCCTTCTCGGCATGATCGACTGACAATGTGTTGTCTTGTTCCAACACGGCCTTCTGTGTGTGGAATATGGCAAGCAGGACGGCCCAGCTAGCCCTTCCGGACGATCCCGTGCTCGTCAAAGGCAGCCGAGTCACGTAGAGTAGATTCACCTCGCAGAACGCAGCAGAAAGGCCGGCTTTCAACTCAGGTCCCACTGGAGGAGGTTTTGCTAGGAGCCACCAAGGGAACTGATTCTGTCGTCGAAACCAGACACCCAGATAGTGTACGTTACGATACGAGTGGAATGGATCCATTTTGTCGTTTATCGCGTTGGCCTGAGAGATCAAGCCCCCAAGGCCGACGGCAGTCACCGCGAAGGATAGCCATGTCGCGATCGCAGCAGAAGCGTCCATGACCAGTGGAGAGAAGTCTTCTGAGTCCTCCTGTGGTGAAATTGCGGGTCAGTATTGAAGTATGAAAAAGTTAGAGGAAGCAGAAGTAGTCTCTAGGCGCAAGGCTGCGAAACGCCAACATCTACGAGAGCAGGGCCTCGACGCCGCATTCGCACACACATCACGTACAGCCCCTGTCGACAGCTTCAGCCTCGTGTGCAAAACCCTATGCTTAGCTCATGCCGGTGTACCTATGTTTGCCTGGATTGTTGGCGTATCGAGGTCGAATGCCCGTCCATTGAGTAGTGATTCTTGACCACCTGTATGTTGCTTCGCTTGTGACATGGTATCGGATGATTCGGATCCGCCAACGAGTTGAGAACTTATTGACGCTCAGCCTGGCTGAGAGATCTGGGAGGAGCGACGTGCAGAGGTGTGTGTCGCGTACGTGCGAACTGGCGACTCACATGCCTTGTCATTTCGTGGGCGCTTAAAACCCTATCTCCAAGCCGTCTTGCAGCTCGCTTAATGGTCGTATCGTGAAGGGCTTGTTAGCGAAGACTGGGCCGAAGCTGTGAATACGACAAAGGTATCTTGCATCGGCCGCCTACAGAGTTTCGATAGCATAGCCATCTGAGCTCGACGATGTCATATAAAGACGGAGAAGCACCGTTTGTTCTGATTCCTCGGCCGTTCAACCTCTCCATCCTTGATTCTTGGCTCCCTCCCTGACACACTCTGCATCCCCACCTATCGCGGCGTTCTCTCCCACGACTTCCCAGCTTTACCAACGATATCTCCAAACCACACAACCAGCATTCACCAAAACATACCCGACACCCACAAAAAGCAAAAGAACAGGCG